>VZUI01000564.1:0-53147 GCA_013401135.1 Cettia cetti | reverse complement strand
GAAAATGACTCCAGCAGCAGGTTTTTTGTTTGTTTTTTTTTTTTTTTTTTAATAGGGAAGGGGAGGGTGCATGTGTCCATGCCTGTATATAAATATATCTATATATTATGTACAAATACATTAAAAAAGATATATCCCCCAGGCACGCACATATGTATATGCTCTGCATGCTCACTCTGGAATAGAATCTCTGTTTGGATGTCATGGATCAAACCTATCAGTGGTGTAATTGATTAAGCCATTGGGATTGCAGCAGGAATGAAGACATATTTATATCTGCTCCCTTTTACAGTCTAAAAATACACTGTAATTTTGAATGGATGCGTTTTTAGGGAGAGGGATGAGGTTTTAAGGAGCTGCATTTAGAAATACCTCCAAGTTCCTTATTTTGTTGTTGTTTTTGGAAAGCAGGGAAGGAGATCAGAATCCTAGGGTCCTGTCAGGAGCCTTCAGATGTCCTGTCTCTTTAATGCTCATCACACTCTCTCTCTCAGTGCTTTCATTCTTAAATATGGGACGTGTCCAGGCTTTATTAATTTATAACAATAGCTGACGGTGCTGGGGGATGAATGGGGCTAGGAAATCTCTGACATGGCAATTAGGACTGCTATCACAGTGAGGCCTGATTTTTGCTGGAAGGCAATTTGCTGTAAACCACCAAGGTTAATTAATTGCCAGGGTTGGGGGATGGAAGGGGGAGGAAGGAAAAAAAGAAAAACCCCACACAAATTATCTGGGCAACAATTTTCTTCCTACCATGGTGTAAATCTAGAGCAGATCCCCAAAGTTTGTATGGTTATCTGTTGTATATGACAAAGCCCTTTCAAGCATCCTAAGGATGCTATTGCTGGCAAAGGTGTGTATCACAGACCTGCAGCTTCCTCAAAATACAGCCTCTATTTATTGCTGCACACTCTAATTCCAGAGGCACATCACAGGGTCAGTGGTGTTTCTCTCCACTGGAAGGGAGATGGTGCAGCCCAAGAAGCACTGGGCTGTCTGCAGGTGTCACAGGGCTTTCAGTCCAGCTGTGTCAGAATGATGAAAAGGCATCTCCATGTTTTTCTCCTCTTGTTTTTTGGCATTTTGCTTTCCTCCCTGCTCCTCTGAGTTGTGCTGTTCAGTCCTTTGACGTCACTGCATTTAAGTGCAGGGTTGGGTCAATGCAAACTGAAAGAGCTGAGGGTGATCTCAAGGGTGCAAAGAGGTTTAGACTGGGGGAGCAAGGATTCTCTTCCTGGGTTGGTAAGGGATAAACTGCTGGTCAGCAGAGTGGGGCAGGAGACAGGATGTCCAGGTTCTGCCTCTGTTGTCACATGTCACTGCACACCCTTGGGAAAGCCCACCTGTTCTCAAAGAGCACAGACCCCCCACAAACATATTTGGCAGCAATATCAAAGGTATTTGAGCATGGAGCTCAGAAAGCACTGGGAAAATGGGCAAGGTCACAGCCCTGGCACAGCCTCCCCAGGCTGCTGGACCCTGGGGAGGGAGGAGACATGCTGGCCCCAGAGCAGGGTGGTGGATGTGACTCCTTCCCAACCCACCTTTGCCTGCCAGCAGCTTTCAAACAAGGCAGTGGAGGCTGACTTCAGTAATGCAGTGACAAACAGCAGCAGGAGAGGCACTGGCAGAAGGTCACATGTGTTTCCAGCTCCTTTCCCCATCTCTGCTCACTGATCCCAGGCAGAGGTGTGACACCACCTGCTAACACACACTGCTCAGGCTGACTGATCCAAGTAGAAGTGACAGCTCTTGGCAACACATCACAAGCCTGAAAATTCAACCCAGGTCCTCCAAAATGTTCAGCTGATTGTTAGAAAGGTGAATTCTCACTGCTGCCCCTCTCTCCTCATCCACAGCACAATGGTGGAGGAGGACAGACCACAACACCCTGGGAGCTCTCCTGCTCTAGCAGGGAACACAGCCATGGCTGTGGGGTTGGGAAGAAGTTCTGTCTGTCACAGCAGGCTCTGGAGGCAGCTTAGGGCTGCTCCTCTGAAAGAACCTTTGTCAGCCTAAATTTGGTGCACAAACCCATCTCTTCCTCCCCATCTCCAGAGCAATGAGAGACACCCAGGTAATCACAGCCACTGGGTGATGATGTTTTGCAGTGAGTGGTACCAGGAGGGACACAGGTACAATTTAGGGCCAGGTGTATTTATCTGTACATCCTCCAGCAGCATGAGCTCTGAGCGAGGTTATGGGGATGTGGAGAAGGATGGGGTGTGCAAGTGAGGGTGGAAGCATGTCCCTGACCATGCCTGAGGAGCCAGAACACATGAGAGGTGTGACATGGAGAGGAAGCAGGTGAGTGGAGGGCCAGGTGACTGTGTGAGTGTTGTGTCTGCACAGGGGCTTCCAATGGCCCCATTATAAAGAACCCAGAGCACGGGGATCCCAGTTGCTTTTTTCCTCTCAGCCAGCATTTAAATACCAACACACTAACAAACATGATGCATTATTTAAAAGCCACTGTGCTTGACCCTACAAGGAGCTTTTCAACTGCCTGAATGTCAAGGAGAAAGAGGTTGCTGTTTCACTGATGACTGGTGCATCAACTTCCTTCTCATTTACAACGTGACCAAGGTGAGAGGCAGAGAGCTGCTGAGTGTGGGCGTGGGTGCATGAGGGGACAGGTGGGAAACCATCACAGTCACCCACTGGAGCAACCCATGGAGCTGATGCTCAGGATTGGGAAAGGGACAGAAGGGGAAGATCAGCCCCCAGGGAAGGAACACAAGTTGAGGAGCAGTAGCTCTTAGAAGATGTCCAGAGCTGAGTCTGTTGTTTGGGCTTGGTGGTCCTGGGCTCACCAGTCAGGCCCTCAGAGCTACAGTCTGTGTGGGGCTGGACACGTGCAGGAGCTGGGGCTGGTGTGCTGAGAGGTGTTGGGTCACTTGGTGCTCACTGTCTGGAGCTGCTCCTCAGCAATATTTCACCTGCTGCCCCTCTCCCTTTTCTTGGGGCAAAGCAGGTTTGGCTATGGGTTTTAAACTTGTTTACCAAGCTGCAAACCCTTCTTTCTTTCACTCACTCAGCTCTTACCAGGCAGCATATTCTTCTTCCCTGGGTATTGGGAAAGGAACTGGTAGGAGAAAAGTGCAGAATTCACTGGGTGATGGCTCACATTACCAAGGCAAATGTGTGCTGCGGGGCAGCAGCATGAACAGCCACGGCAGATCCTCGCTGCAAATGTTACAGGGATTTCCAGATGAGAATTAATGGACTTTCCTTGGCTAGCATAGGAGAAAATGTTCTATGTGTGCTTGTTTATTATTTCTGTTACAGTCCCTGTTCTTGCTTATTGCTTCCATCTGTTGGCATCAAACTATTGGCTCTTGTCTTATCACTGGGATGTAAACCCTTCACGGGCAGGGAGAATGGTTTGGTGAGAGGCAGAACAAAGGCACTGGAGAAATTTAGGTGTTTAAAGACTGAGGTGCCTTAGAATCAGTTCCAGAGAGGAACTCAGGTACTTAATACCCAGATGTTTCATTTGGGAGGAAATATGTTTGATGGCCTGAAATATTAAATGCATAAATTGTTACTCTTTAAGTCTTGTGAAGTCGTTTGCTCCAGACCATCATCTCTTCAGTTTGTGCCTTGGGACAGCATTGCCTTTGTTGCTTGGGGACCCAATCAACCCAGACCAACTCCTGTTTAAAGACCACTTGAACTCCTACTTGGCCATAAGTTGTCCTGCTAATTCTTCCTTGCTGTCATTCATGCTGCCAGATTAGCCAGGACAGGATCAAGCAGGTCAACTGGGAGATCCAGAATCACTGTAAAAAATAAAGCCACTCTCCAGGCCATATCTGCATCCAAAGAAATCAGGGCTGATTTTGAGGGAGCCAGGGTCCCACTGGTGGCTATGAGACTCAAACAAAACTCTCTGTCCAGGTGAGCACTGTCCCTCCACTACCACAAGGGATCCTCTGGATAATCCCATGCAGGTGGCACAAGCTCTGCCATTTATCCACAGTGGTCTGGGCAACTTGGCAGCAATGGGAGATGCACTAGGTTGTGTGCTGTTTTACAAATTTTAATCCTCACTTTGAATTTTCCAGCAGAATGGGTTTGTTCTGCCTCTGGGCTGGAGGGAAACTTCTTTTTGTTACCCTGGAAACACAAAGACGACAGATCCATCGTTCATTGGCAAGAGGGAGAGGATGAGAGAGAAGTACATGACAAAAAAGTCTGAGGAGGAAGACCAAGGGGGTAAAAAGACCTTTCAAAGGTGCCAGCTTGACCTGCTGCTTCAAGGCTGGGAGCAGGGGGAGTGCTGAAGTTCTCACCAGTGCTCAGCATTTCCCAGCACTTGCTTGGCTCTCCCAGAGCAGCTGACTCACAGGAGTAATTTTGCTCAACTTTGACAATAAAGCAAAGGGTGATGGATTAATGTTAATATCTGCTTGCTCCCTTTCCAGCCCGGGCAGCCTGGAATCAGCTCACACTTTATATCCTCAGTCTTCAACCTCATTTAAACCCAGGGTGTTGTGTATGCAGAGCACACCCAAAGCTCCAAGAGCTGCTCCTTGAGGAAATGGCTGAGCTGCTGGACAACAGCCCTGTGTGTCCTGATGCTGCAGATGGGAACAGGAGGAATCCAGACACATCCACTTGGAAGCCACTTCCCCTCCACAGGGAGCCCACCAGGACGTTGAGGAAATCCACCTGATTCAAGTCAGGCAGGAGTTTACATCTCCTGGTTAAGTGGCTTCGTGAGGAAGGCACTGGGTTATTCTTGTCCAAGCAGCCACAGAAGAAACCAGAACACCCAGTGAGGGAAAACTGAGCATGGACACGAGGCACAGAAGGATGGGGAAGGGATTGGGCTCTGTGTCTCTGTGCTGCTCCTGCAGAGAGCCAGCAGTGAAATGTGCCCTTGGCTCCAGGTGCAGCTGGAGCATTTCTGGGTGTTGTGTCCTTGCTGGTAGCTTCAGAACAAACTGGAGAAGTTTTCTGTTCTGGATTCTGGAGGCTGGCACAAGCAGCTGGGGGAGACCTGCAGCTTGCCATGAGCTATATCCCTTGGTAAATGCATCCACACGCATCCACACCACAAAGCTTGGACTTAGGGCAGGGATCTGCACTCAGCTCTTGAGTTACTTGGTGTCATCACTTGTCCTGGAGGGTACAGGGCAAGGAAATCCACAGTGCCACAGAATCCCTTTTCTTTAGCTGTCAACTGAGAGCTCTGGAGAAGATAAACCACTCTTTAGTGTCTTAGTGAGCTTATAATTAAATTATTCAAATAAAAGAATGTAGGTTTTGGCCCCTCCCACTGAACCTGCAGAAGTTAGACTCAGGAATATTCTTTTTTTCCTGATGGAAATTTGAGTGAAGAGGATGTGGAAAGGATACTGTAATGCAAAATCCAGCTGCTTAATGCCAGGATATGTAGTTCCTGCCCCACTAAGTTCCCTGTGTTCACCTCCTGGTTCCATGCCTTGATGATAGAAGTCCCCCTCCTGCACTTTGTCTCCCTTCTGCCCTCCAAAGCACCAGCTCATATTAATCTCCTCTCTCCTTGCTGAGTTGCAAAGTGCTTAAAGGTAAGGACTCCATTTTCGTGCTCTTATGAAGTTCCTTCTGCTTTCATGGCACCATGCAAATGAATCCCAGGTAATGAGCAGGTGCCTCTCATCCACACTACTCCCGGGGGCAGGGAACCTGGGGTTCACCCCAGAGCTTGCAGGAGTGCCTTGGAAAAGGTGTAGAACCACAGAATAGCTTGGTTTGGTAGGATCTTACAGCAGTCCCACTCCCTGCCATGGGCAGGGACACCTTTCACTGCAGCAGGGTGCCCCAAGCCCTGTCGAGCCTGGCATGGGACACTTCCAGAGACGGAGCAGCCACAACTTCTCTGAGAAACCTGTGCCAACATGTTCCCCTTGCCCTGCTAGGCAGCTTTGTTCTCCATCTGCCCCCCTCTCTACCCCACACTGCTCCTCCCAGTTTTGCCTTTATGTTTCCAGGTTTCTACTTGTCACAGTCCTGTGTCACTGTCTTCCACCGCCACCCTGCTCCTCCCAGCACTACTCTGAGAACGGCCTCGGCTCCTCTACAGTCCAGAGAAAACAGAAAGAAAACCTTTCCCTTGAAGAAGGATGATAACCAGCGTGGGCCAGGTAAAAGTTGTTGGTTTGGTGGGTGTCGGAGGAGCTGCATGTGCTGAGATCCACACGCTGCAGCACGGCACAGCTGAGCTGAGCTGAGCTGGATTTTAACCTCCACTGCCATCTGCGGGGCTGTCAGTGCCAGTAGCAGCGCCCGGCAGTCTCGGGAGGATACTGAGCTGTGTTGTGGTGATTATCCTCTTCCTCAAGGAACTTTGCAGTCCCTTTTCCCCTCCCTTGCCCTGCTGCTGGAGCAGTGTCAGTGCAGCTGCCAGGCAGAGCAGCAGCGAGAGAACAAGTGCAGCAAATGCTGTTTGACAGTGTTTGGATGCATTTCAGGTGAAAACATGAAAAATCCCTGAGCCTGTTTGATCCTGGATGTACCTGCCTTCCATATCCATGTTCGTGCACCTCCATGTCATAATGGGATTAAGGCATCATTAGCACACAACGAAAGTCTTTGACAACACTCTGCCCTGTGCTTTTCCTTGTCTTTCCTTTTTGCATTTCTCCTGTCCCAACCTCTTCCTTTTTTTTTCTCTTTCCTCTCTCCCTCTCTCTCTTTTTTTTCTTTTTAAGTAATCTAGTCTTTTTCTACTTTCCTTCATTTTCTTCCCAGTCATTAAATGGATGATCTGGAGTAACACCTCACCGAGGTACAATACAGGGGAAAGGACAATACAGGGATTCTGACTGTTCCTACACCAGTGTGGGGATATTGGCTTTAGTGTGACAAACTGGAAACAGCCTCACCCAGTGCAAATCCGTGCAGCTGTGCAGCTCTATCCAAGTCCACTGCAGCTGAGTTGGTGCAAGGAGGGTGGGGAACACAAGCAGGCCCCTGGCACAAGGTTCTGGTGTAAATCCAGGAATTATTCCACTGACTTTGGGAAAGCAGCTTCAGATTTACACCAGGAAAGCAGTGATCAGTACGTGGTGTTCAACATCCACTTCACAACTCGTTACTGAAAGCTGCAGCCTTTGGAGCAGCTGCTGTAGAATGCCAGTAGTATTTTTAATAAGGGTGCTGAGACCAATCTACTCCTGTATGGCAAACGTGACAGCAATTTAGATTGAAAGCCTCTGTTTTCCAGACAGACACTCAGCCAGTTAGTGCAAACAAAAAGGCACTTGTAACTCCAGTCCTTTAATCTTACTCTTTGCTTGGTGATAGATAAGGCGTCTTGACATCAAATTGCACTAATATGGTCCTCTGAAGATTAGCACTGTGGACAATGCTCGACGTCTGGTTTTCCCTGATATGGTTTCTGAGTGTAGCAAGGTCTAGTGGTCAAAGCAGGGATGCTGGTATGGAAAATGGGCTGTTCTCACTCTCCTCCTGCCTCTAACTTCCAGTCTGCCAGTGGTTGACCTTGCATTTTGGTGTTTGCAGTTGTAAAATGGGCATAAAAGATACTAATTGCCAGGGTGGGGGACTCGTTAGGGGATGGCTAATGATTATTGGCTTGAAAATTACAGAGAAGAGTGGAAAAGAAACAGAAGGAAGGTTTTGCAATGAGTGTGGGATGCAGGAACTGCTTCTCTAGAGAACCCAGAGCTGTTTCCTACATATGGTCTCACTCCTCTCATTTGAACAAAGGGGCAAAAAATGTAAGGTCAAGCGATTTGCTCAAGGTGATGTGAGAAATCTGGAATGAACCCAAGTGTTGCAGGTGCTGCCTGCAGGCCTGGGCTGTGCTGCCTGTTCACAGCCAGGCTGGAAAGGCTGTCCTCACACAAACCCTCCCCATCTGGGGTGCTCTGGGCAGGGCTGGGGCCACGGCAGCAGATCCAGAGCAGCAGTGGAAGGTGCAGTTGCTCTGTTTCTGCACATCCCATGTAAAGCCAAGGAATGTAGAACCTGTTTAAATTCTGCTCTCAGTTTCCTTCCATTTAAAGCCAAAGCAGCCACTGGGAGATGGGTGCAGACTTGCTGCGGTGGATGTGGGAAAATGACAGGAGCTTGGAGCTACTGTGTAACTTCTCAGGCTCAGCAGTGGGCTCCCTCCACCTTCCTAAGGGCTCTCTCAAAAAGCCCAGCCACAAAAGCCAGCCTGAATCCCACCTGGATCTGCCATGAGTCTGTGCATGAGACACTGCCAAGCCCAGAGCCCTGAACTTTGCAGTTGTTGATCACTCAGACCTCCAGAATGGAATTGTTGGGCTCAGTCCTCACCCAGAACGGGGTTGCCCAGGCCATGCTCGGGTGAGTCCTCCATCCCACAGCACACATCCACCCCTTAGAGAAGTTTCACTGCTTCCATCACTGTGGGCCTGTCCTAGCCCCTCATTGTCCACCTCTGTGCTTGGCTTTGGGTGGATTAAGCACTGAAAATGAAGGGGACTCACCTGGACTGACCCACAACTCCCAGAGCTGCTCAAGATGCCCTGCAGTCTCCCTCCCAGTGCAGAGGGGGCATCTCCTGACCATGCTGTGGGGCCAAAGGGAGGCACAAACACCTCTATGACACCACACTGGGGTTGTCCATGACTCCATCAGCACTGGAGGAGATGGGAGCTGTGGGAGCAAGTCAGCCCAGCAGGGAAATCACAGCAGCTCTCTGAGATCAAAGCACAGGAGACAGCGTGAAATGGACAGGGCAGGAGAAAAAAGGAAGAAGATAACTCAAGTCAATTACACTGAGAAAACTCTGCTTGAAGTGGAGGAACTTCACAGGGAGCCACAGCAAAACAAGCAGCTGGAGTGGAGAAGCAGATGGGCAGCACAAAGGGATGGACTCAGCAAGTGATGCTGAGGAGAGCAGTGGGTTAAATAGGCCTGGGAGAGGATGTGCTGTGGGATTTGGATCCTGCCTGTTCCCTGATGAGGCTCCCTTTGGAGAGGCCTTGATCAGCATGGGAACAGCCAAGGATAGACACTGAGTGGAAGGACAGGTAGATGTAGCTGTAAAATGAGTGAGTAAAAGAGGTTGACCATCTGTCTTCCCAATACTGGGACTGGCAATGTTAGGAAATGTTAGGGAGTGGCTGGAGCTGTGCCACGGGGTTTAGCTTGCATGTTGGGGAAAGGTTCTTCCCCCCAGAGGGTGCTGGGCACTGCCCAGGCTCCCCAGGGAATGGTCCCAGCCCTGAGGCTGCCAGAGCTCCAGGGGCAACACCCAGGCATGCACAGGGTGGGATTGCTGGGGTGTCTGTGCAGGGCAGGAGTTGGACTCGATGATCCTTGCAGGACCCTTGCAGGTCCCTTCCAACTCAGAATATTCCATGATTCTAAGAGTTGTGGTCCTTCCCTTTCAAATCCTTCCATGCCAATACAGACAGAGCTCTCCAGCTGCTGGTGCTGCCGTGTGCAGGAGCCTGGTCTCAGGCTGCAGAGCAGGGCAGGGCAGTGACACGAAGCTGTCCCTGAGGAAGCAGGCTTTGCAGCACTTCCCCCTGGCGATGCCACAGCTCTGCCCCACACCTGGACTGGCCACACCTGACAGAGCCACCCAGAGGATGGAGGGGCTGGAAGAGGTGAGGGACCAGGAGTGACTCGACACGTGAAGCCTGACAGCTCTGTGCCAGCTCTGGCCACAGCACAGGGCCAGAGAGGGGAATGAGCCTCATCAAATTGAAACTGGGAAGGTTTCCAAAACCTTGTCTTCGTGAAGCAACAGCGCACAGGTTTGCATAAATACCTCTAAAAATCATCAAACAGCTCAAATTAAATACACTAAGGAAGGAACCACTTCTGCATTTAAATCTGCACACAGTTGCTCCCCTGTCTTTGAAATCCAATGATGCCCACCCCTCCATCAGCCCAGGAGCAAGGTATATTCCAGATGGTTCCCCCATCTTAAAAAACTGCACTGCACAGCCGATTAAATTCTGCTTGTTGTAATTAAGCCCGACACAATTAGCTGTCAAGCAGGGCACTCATCTGTTTTATGTTGCAATCTCTTCAACAGGCAAGGCTGCTAGACAAGATTGTCACTTTTCGAAAAGATTTTCATTAGTTACCCTGGGCTCTGTGTCAGACACTGAAATATAAAAATGTGTTCTGTAGCCAAGTCAGGGAAATTCTCATTTAATGTTCCACACAGTATTATGAAAGTAATGTACTCTGAAAATGAATGCATTTTGGAACATTTTGGAAGAAATGCAATTTGTCTCCTAAGTAATAACTGCATGTTCATGAATTCACTGATTTTTTTTCAATATGCCTTTCATAAAGTTGGGAAGACTTTTTCTGACCTAAAATGAGAGGCAGAGACACTGTTGATTTTAGTGTTAGCCTCCTTCCCTCCCTCTCTCCCTCCCTCTTTATTTCATTCCCTCTTTCTTTTCCATCACTTCTGTGCACTCTCAGTTATGAGGACCAGGTATTGTCCGATGGATGTGGCATCTTGGCATGGAAGAAATACAGAGCTCAGAAATGGAAAAAATGAAATAATTGTGATTGATGAGGAACCAGGGAACTCCATCTTTCCATTACTTTAAGAACAGAGAGAAAAAAAATCTCCTGTTTCTCCTCACAGTCCCCCAACCAGGAGATACAATTACAGTTTTCCCAAGTTTGGTGGGATAGTGAATTTTCTGCATTGCTAATGGCAGAGGGTAAGTGGGTGTCAAACATACAGTATTGGATGAATCTCACCACCAAAATTCAGATTTGCAGTCAGAGAAAATAAGTAAGTATTCCAAGCTTGTGTAGTCTTCTCCTTTCCTTATAAATAGATGCTGGATTCCAGGACAAACTCTTCAGTTGTCTCCAGTCAGTGCAGTGCCTCCCTCTGCTCCTGTTTGTGTGAAATTTTACCCTCAATTCCAGTGCTGAAGCATCCATGGCTGCACTCAGATCCAAAGGCCTACCCTGGGTACCTTGTACAGGCAGGATGACAAGAGGCAGAGCTGAACAGCCACTGAAGGAGAGGCTGAGCTTCCATCAGAAGAGAAATAGATGAGTCCGAGTTACTGGGTTGAACTGGGCAGGAATTTGGTAGAGGGGAAGATGAAAAAACAGATTAATGGCACCAAGGTGGAAAATAAGAAGAAAAAGTATGGGGAATTACAGTGATAATTGAGGCAGTAGTCATTAACTGGCATGAGTGAGCTCAGGAAAGTTCTGCATTTACTTTAATAGCTGCAGTATGATGTGGTCCAGAGCTGGGTGAGCAGCAGGGCTGAGGTGTCACTGCATCCCTCCAAGGGTAGAAATTAATCTTCTCTGCTCTGTGTTTGCCCCACACTTGTGTACTCAGGGCTCTGTGTGCCCTTGAACAGGAACAAGTAGAATGGCAAATACCACTGTCTTGCTATGCCTGTACAAATTGGGGTTGTCAGTTTATATATTGAGATGAAATACAGTTCTCAGGTCATAAGGAGTTATGTGCTGAAGTTTGAACCCTGCTGTGACAAGCATTACCCGGCTTTGTTTTCTGCCTGTTACTGGCCATTAACTCCCCAGGCAGACTCTCTGATTCAGGATTCAAGTGGCTTTAATCAGACTGCACTTACCTTTCTCGGGAAGGAATAAAGATCATTCAAATTAACACCACTTCTCCTCCAAATAGGAGCACCCCCATATGAAGTTCAGCGTGTGTTTTAAAGCCTTGCTTTTCATGGCACCCCATTTCCTCACTCAATTTCCTTTACAGCGAGGCCTTTCCTTGGGAAAAAAAAAACCTCAGGAGCAGTTTTGGAAGTTGTCTCGTTGCTACCCTGGGTGCCTGCACAGGGCTGGGAGCTCGGAGCTGGAGTGGAGCCCAGTCCATTAAGCAGAAGGAAGGGCAGGAAAAACTCCACAAGAACACGAGACAGAGCAAAAACCAGCAGAGAGGTGAGCAGGAAAACACTCTCTGAATGGAGCTGGGGGAGAAGACGAAGCAGTGGTGAGAACAGAGCCTGCAGATGTTCTTTTAGGAGAGCTGTGATCCTGCCATCCGTCCCGTGGCACAGAAGCATCCGAGGAGCCCGCGGTGGTGCCGGGGGAGCTGCAGCAGAGCCCGCAGGGTGCAGGGATGCCCAGCTGCTGCTCCAGAGCTGCTCTCAGATGCTCCCAGCACTCCTGGGCCAAAGAGCAGAATTACCGGCGCTTTTCCTCTCCAGAATTCCCCGCGCTGCTGCAGCCTGGGGCAGAATGGCTGTGGGACAGCACAGATCAAAGCAGGGCTCTCTCTTGTGCCCAAAACGCTGCTCTGAAGGATGGTCCACAGGCCGTGGCGTGCAGGGACAGGGCACAACGATGCGGCCAGCTTGCCACAATGACAACCTGAATAAAGGGAGTAAATCTGAGGCACGAGAGAGCCGAGGGCTGCACGCTCAGCTGCACACGGGGCAGGAAAAACTGTGTTTGACTACGTCTCTGGACATCTGCTCTCCACCCTGAATACTGCTCCAGCCCAGCTGCTGAGGCTTTAACATTCCAGGGAAATGGCTCGTGTCCTTTTTTTTTTTTTTAACGCTGGGATGGAGTGCTCGGGCAGAAAGAGAGGATCTGTGAGGAGCCACAGATGTGCTGCAGCTCCGCTCCAAATCCTCCGGCCGCCTCCTGCGCGGGCAGGGATGAGCCTGGCAGAGCCTGCCTTCATCACCCCGCCTCTCCCTCGCTGCAGGTGGGACCGGGACCCATCCTGGCAGAGCCTGCCTTCATCACCCCGCCTCTCCCTCGCTGCAGGTGGGACCGGGACCCACACGGGCCCCCTCGGCCGGCCCCGGAGCCGGGGGGATGCTGGCTTGGCTGCTGCGGAGTGGGGATGTGGTAGCAGGGATTCTCGGCCGGCTGAGACTCGCTGATTTATTGCAAATAGCTTTGGGCAGTGCTGCTGTGATAGCAGTAAAAATCAACCCCTCAAAAATGCCTTCCTGCTCCATCCTGGAGGTGCTGCTGGCAGGGGTTTGCCAGCAGTAGGTGCAAGGAGCTGCTCACAGGGTGCAATGAAGCCCAGCTTTGATTTTTTTTTTTTTGTGTCTGTTTCACCTTTTCCTCCTTCTATTCATATTTGTCAGCAGGACTTCCTCCCTGACAGTAATGAAACTGAGGGAGATTTCCCCCTTTTGTGTTTTAGTGATGGGAGATGAGTCAGGAAGAGATCACGGAAAGAAAAAGGCCTCCAGGTGCTGGAATTAAGCTGCAGGTGCCCCCTTCTCTCCAGGCTGATGCTGCCTGCTGCAGGCTGGGGGACACAGGCAGCTTCCCTTGGGTTCTTGTCTGGCTTTGGTTTGGGAGGGCACACAAGCAGAGCTGCAGCATTTACCCCTGTGAGTTCCAGCCCGTGCTTGAGGAGACTCAGGGCCCTTTTTCTTCCTCCTCAGCATCTCCCTGGTGAGGGCCAGAGCAGAGCCCTGGATTGGCACAGCAGATCATCAACCACAACACACTGCACAACTCCCTGACACCTTCAGAGCCATCATTGGGTCTCACTGAAACCCCACACTGGTGAAGGTTCTATTACAGTGACCTCCTAAAAGATCACAAACCCCAGACTATCCCCACTGTTCTCCAGAAAGAACCTGAGGAGATGGATGGGCAGCTCTCTGTTGTCTTTCAGGTGAGCAAATTTAAATATGTAAGTCTGCCTGAAGGTTTCAATTATAATTTTTTTAAGGGTGCTACAAGAGAGGGAGAAAAAAAGAGATTTATCACAAAAGATTACTTTGGGGAAGGGAGGGGGAAGGACAGGGGAACACTAGAATGTTTTATTTATGGGAAAACTGCAAATTACCTTAATAAATTCCTTTACTAAGCTGTGTCAGCTACTAAAACATTGTTCTTTGTGGGTGAATAACTTTTAATTTGAGTGTTCTAGTATTCAGCAGAGTGAGGTAATGGATTAGCAATTGCCTGTATTGTAAATGTCATCTTGGCATAATTAGGGTGATTATTGTTAACCAGTGGAGTTTAGTATTTATCTGTCACTGGGTGAGGGAATATAACAAAGCCCCAATTAGTTATAAATGGTGGTGGGTGGTGGGGATGGAACAGCCTTGGAAACGTTTTTTTTGTTTTAAATTTATTTCAGTCTTTATTTGGTTTTACCATTGGCATTAATGTGATCTCCCCTGCCTGGAGAGATGGAGAACCACGTGCACACGTAGATGCCACGTGTGTCAGGGCAGGAGTTACTGCAGAGAAGGTGGCAAAACTGGGATCAGCTCTTCAATTCACTGCACAGGGCAGGGGTTGCTGCTGGTGTAAACTGTCCTCCACTGTGCCTAGCTGGGAATACATGTAATCCCTGAATCAGTCCAGTCCTGCAGGCTCCAGAAAGCATTAAAATGTGTAAGGAAAGCTTTTTTAACTGACCCTGATCCGTTCACCTTTGTCCTAATGGCTTTACACTGCCAGAGGGCAGAGTTAGATTAGATATCAGGAACAAATTCTTGGCAGTGAGCATGGTGAGGCCGTGGCACAGGGTGCCCAGAGGAGCTGTGGCTGCCCCTGGATCCCTGGCAGTGCCCAAGGCTGTGATGGATGGGGCTTGGAGCAGCCTGGGACAGTGGAAGATGTCCCTGCCATTGCAGGGGGTGGAATGAGATGAGCTTTTAGGTCCCTTCCAACCACAACCATTCTATGATTCTTTGCCTTTGAAGTCATGTTTGCCCTTCAAGTGGCCAAATGAGCATTTGATCTGTGTAACAATCACTCCCTGAGAAATGGGAGCAGAGAAGCAACAGAAGCTTCCATCAGTAGATAGGGGCATTAAGCTGCTGGAAGATATCAAACATTTCCCCAGGTTCCAGCCATCTGTGGTGCCTCTGCTCCCTCCTGTTCCCAAACACCTGCACCCACAGCAGTGCAGTTCAGGTGGCTTTTCCAAACCCAGTCCACAGCTGCCTGCCTGGGCTGCACCCCAGTGCCATCCCCTCTGATGGACACCAGCACGCCCAGCCTCTGTGCCAGCAACAACTTTTAAATCTTAATTCCCATTTAGGCTCCTCACTGCCCATTCCTTCTCCCAACACCCTGCAGTGATGGCCAAATGGATGCTTCGGGAGGAAGTGGCCTGAGTTCATCTCTGCAGGGGAAGGGATGCAAAACCTCATTGCAGCAGCTGAGGAGCAGAGTTCCCCTTTGGAAAGCTCATCTCCTTTCCCCCACAGGGCAGTCAGCAGCTGGCTCAAGGCTCCAGGGTTAATGTCCTTTGCAAATACTTATCTGGCCTAATAGAACTGGGGATATTGCTATCACTCACAGATATTTCAAATCCTTCCTCTTAATCCTGACAAGCTCTTGCCCTTAATAACTTCAGTGGGACTTTTGCCAGAGCAAAGACTGTCAAGTCAGATTCTCAAATTAAATGAAAAGCAAAGCAGGAAGGGAAGTTCAAGGTGAGGGGGGTTTTTTTCCTTTGTGCTTTTTATGGATGTTCATAGCTGGAAACTGGGGTTTTTTTCCTTGTGATTATCTAAATGATGGATGAGTCAAACATCCTGAGAAATGTTTCCAGATCCAGACACAAATGACAGAGGATGAACTGAGCAAAGCCATCAGAGGCTGAGAAAAGACAGAGAAAGAAGACTTAGAGAGCTGATAGGGAAATAAAAGACTCAGTGGAAAAAAGGAGGTTTCAGAGGAAAGCAAGGATCATGTGCTTTGTGAAGCTTACACACAGAAAGAGTTTATACATTTTTAATTAATGGTAATTTAAGTACACTGTAATAATCAGTTGGTTTAGGCTATGTCAGACAACAGGTTGCTGTGGCCACAGCATCTTGGGTGGGAGCTCTTTAAAATCTTTGGGAACCTTTAGCACTGTTCTGTCTCTTGTGCACAGATGATCTCAGTTTTCTTTAAAAACGAGAGGAATATATCCCTACTCTGTCCATGGCACAAAACCTGGAAAATATGAAGATGAGAGCCAAAAAAAGCCAAAATAAAGATTTGGTTGCTGTTTTAAGACGTTCTGTGGTTGCTGAGGGTGCTCCTGCACTAGAGAGGGAAGAGTTCTGATCAATGGCCACAGGGTTCAGAGCAAGCACTGCTGATAAGCTCCTGTCAGGACATGAGCCACAGGAGACAAGGAGCAGCAAGAACAGGAGATCTGAGCTGCTCTTTGGAAGAATTACCATTTTCCTGCACCTTTTTATAGGTGCATAAGAGGCCACGGGATTCCTCTGGGCAGCAGAAACAGGATGGTTCTTTCTCTGCCCAGCCCAGCACCAGGTGAAGTTTGGCAAGTGAATAACTCCTGGGAGCTCATACCCCTCCAAATCCAATCTAACCCTGAGCTCTTTGTTTTATCCCAGTGTGCAGAAACTCAGTTTTTCACCCAAGGAAGGAACTGATGTCACCACTGGAAAATCTGTGACATCTCTGGGAGGATCTGTGAGCCTGTGGCCACAGCAGGGCACCCTGCAGCAATCAGAGTCTTGCCAATAAAAACAGGAGCTGAGCTGGTTTTGGTGTGGCTGTGACCTGGATTTACTCCCCAAATGATTGCACAGGTATTGCTTCCATTGGAAACGATATAAAATCTGTAAATAATCTGTAAGTCTAACTTAGATCCCAATTATACCTGAAGCCCATAAATCCAGTGTTTGATAGCTTTTTGCAAATGCAGCCAAAGTTCTGCTATTATTTATTTAGATGTATCTGGGAGTTAACCAATTTGCAGTGATTTGCCAGTACAAATATTTTTCAAATAAAAATGTTTTCCCCCTTCTCTGTAAATATTCTACATCTGGCCTTTGTGAGGGGAAAAAAAAAAAAAAAGAAAGAAAAAAAAAAAAGATGTTTCAGCCAAAGCAGGAAAAAAATAAAAATCTATAAACATTTTATAGAACTCATCAAATACAATTTCAGTTTAGTTTTACAGAGAATCAGGACTTTCTATTATCTTCAGTATCTATCAGAGAAGGTCAATATTACTCCTGTAAAATCTTCAGCAGCAAGGTTTTTTACTTGGCCAAGTCCACTTTCCATGGAAAGTCAATAGATACACTCAGAGCAATTCCTGAACAGAACAGGAGAGATCGAAAGGGAATTTCTGAGAGCTTGGGCTATGAACTGAAACAGAATCTAATTCCTAAAATTCCAGGCTCTACTGATAAATAGAAACTTGCTTCACTAGAAACAGGAGCTGACCTTCACTGAGAGACAAGCCAGGATCTGGAGGAGCCCCAATTGCTTCACAGAAGCCCAGACACAGCAGCTGCCACCTCCTCAGCCTGCTCCATTTGGATCACAGCAGTCTCCCAGAGAAAACAGAGATTCCTCACAATGAATGGAGTGGGAGGTTTGGCTTAGCAGCACCACTTTACGCTTGATAATCCCTCATCCCGATTTTCTCCAGTTTATCAGACGTCTCTGGAAAGCAGGCATGATGGCAGTGCCATGGAAACGTGATGGCAAGTGGAGCTGTCAGCTCGGGGCCTCTCAGTCGAGGGGTTCTCCAGGGAGAGCAGAGCTGGCACCACGCAGGCACTTCACTCTCCTCCTCAAAACATCCCCACGTGGCAGCCAAGAGGGACAATTTTTCATCAGCTCCGGAGGGAAAAACAAGCCAGCCATGTCTGCAACTGTCAGTGCCAACAGTCCTCCTGAAATAACAGCAAAAATCCAATATGGGCAGGAAGGGGCAGATGAGAGTGGCTGAGCTGAGCTGCTCACGTCTATAGCACCAGAGGGAAGTGTTGCTTCCCTCCTCCCAGCCCTTCCATTTCAGTGTTGCCACTTGGCTCAGATAATTCACTTTTAATAGTCTGGTTACAAATGAGATTGTGAAGGAAGCACGTGGCTGAGAACAGGGATTTCTGACTCACATTCTCATTTCCCCCTCATGCCTCCTAGGCCTTTAATAAACTACAAAGAGACATTAAGAAAACACTAAGAACTCTTTATCTGCTGAGATTTGGGAACTGGTACAGCAAGCAGGCAATAATGGATTCCATGTATTTACAATACACCCCTGAGGCAGTGGCCAAACAAGGGGAACAGGAAGTTTCAACTGCTCAGGACAGAGAGTGCCCAGATCAGGAGGCTGGAAGAGGATGGAAAGCAATGCCTGAGGTTGGGTGAACGTGGTTCCCCATCTCTTGGGAAGCTTTCAGTCGTGCTGATGCCTCATTCCCTGGGGGAATTAAGTAGCTGCATTTGTGCTTTGAAACTTCTTCCACATCACCCCAAACACGTACTTGTGCCACTGGGGCCAGGTTAAATCACAGCAGGAAAAGGGGAAGAGAAAAGGGGCCACATCCTACCTCTGCCTGTAACACCAGTTCAGTGGATAACTGCAGGTAGTGGGAAAATCAGTTGTAAGGAATGAACAGGTAAATGTACCCCCCAAGGCAAAGAAATCAATGCAAAAGTCAAGTTGAAGTTAAAAACACATTTCAGAGAACTAATTACAGAAAGAGAGCTGAGCCTGGAGTGGATGAAAGTCCTTGCTGAAGGAAATGGCTCAACCAGGTAAATGGTGCAGTTGGCCTCAATGGCTTGGGTTATTTATTTTATTTTTTCTCTTTCTTCATGTAGGTCAGATGTCTTCCTGAGGGGGTTTCTCTTAACTTCCCTCTTAGGATCTCAATTACACACTCAACACAGATTAACAACAACAACAGATAATAGAACAGTTAGAGCAAAAGAACCTCAGAGGAAAACATAGTGCACTCAGACCAGAACAAATAGGAAGGGTTCAGGAGAAGGAAAATCAATGTGGCTGATATTTATTACACTCTCTATAGAGGGAGATGGGACTCAACCAGAGCCCATTTAGAGTTCTGTTCCACTTGGATTTCACCATAAACAAAAGTAATGAGTCCAACTCTTCATTACACTTTTGTGCCCAGCACATTTTAATTAGGGTTAAAAAAATACACGGGGGGGGGGCGGGGGGGGGGAAGAGGAGAAAAAGTAAGGACAAAGAAAAGAAGTGATAAAAATCTCCAGCTAATTCATAATTTACTATCAGTTCTGCTCAGGCTTCAGTTGGATCTTCCAAAAGCAACATTCTGTTTCATTTGTATTGGGTAGTTTCTCTTCAAACAGCCTTTTTATGCCATACATGAAGAGAAAACAAACAACCATGAGCAGGGAGGAGAAAGTGAAATAAAGAAGGCAACAATGCAATTATGTATGTAATCTAACACAACAGAATCCCACACTGGAAGGCAGGAACCAGTGGTGGTGGCTGTAATTCAGCACTAGTGGGAACAGCACAGAAAAAGAAAGGGCAGAGGAAAATCACACAGTGAGTAATCAAATGCTCTTTGCTTTCACCCACAGGTGTACCCAGACCCACTGAGCCATGCAGCTGCTGCACAGCATCCTCTGACACTTCCAGGGATGTCTCCAAGATCCCCATGAGGGACAGCACGTCCCTAGCTCGTGGCACAGCTCTGTGTGTTGTGCTGGCTGCTGTGGAGCAGGTTCTCACTTACTCTTCCCCATGCTGACTAGCATGTCGAAGTCAAATGTATTTGCATGCCAGTGTCTGCAGTCACCCACAAAATGTGTTCCCCCTGCTTGATCCATCCAATTACATGACTGACTTTGCCTGGACTCAGTGGAGATTGATGGTGTTGGGATTGGGCTGTGGTCAAGGAATTGGAAATCTGATTTGAGGTGAGTCCTGCTTCAAGTATAGCTCAAATTCAAATTATTTCAGTAGTGACAGAGAGGGGAAAGAGAGAGTAGGTGAAATAATAGCTACTGCCAGCTAAGATAAGCCAGGCAAGACAAAATATTAATTCTGATTCTGTTAGCACACCAAACAGATAGAGATGTGATTCCATCCACCTGTCCACATCAGAGACCATTACTGTCACCCATGGTGCATAATTCAGGGGGATAAATCATTAAAATCAGGTAGAAATGGTAACATTCTGCTATTAGGTGCTATTGATAGTAAGCTTGTCTGAGAAAGGGAGATTCTCAGAGTTAGTGGGTCACATTTCTTTGCTGGTGGAGGTGTGGGTTGGCTCTGAAGCTCTCAGGGTTCACAAACCTCACTGAACATGGCACATCTCCTGGAGCTCACACCTCTGCCCATGCCCGTGTCCATCCACTTGCTCCAAAGGGGGGCTGAGATCAGACCTGGAGATGAAACTCTGCCCTGCTGTGCTCTGCTGGCTGCCAGCTCTGCCAGTGACTTGCTGTGTCATCTTCAGCAATCTCCAGGGCTAGACACAGCCCCTTCCTACAGGTGTCCTCATTAACCTCATTAGCTAATGAGCCAACGCCATCACACAAGTCTGCAGATGAGACTCACTTGGAGTTTTGGAACACAAGTATTGCTCCACCAGCCCTCAGTATTCCATCCAACATGATCAAAAGTCTCTTCCTAAGGCTTGCCAGCACAGCAGGGGTAAAAGGAAATTGGACTGGGCTCACTGCTTGGGAAACAGAGGTTTTGCAGGTGAAACACGAGGTATTCAAATCACAGTTGAGATTAAACTGTTCCCTACTCCATGAAATCAGTGCATTTCGGAAAAGGGCACAGCCAGTTTATGGAGCATCCTCAGTTTGTCATTTTCCCTGCTGCTCCAATCACTTAGGGCTACCCTGGAGAAGTATAATCACCACCAAACACAAAACAAAGCCAAAGAAAAAAAATCTCCTGGTTTAGGGAAGTAGGGAAACCTGGGGCTCAAGCTGTGTCTTTGCAGGAGCTGGAGAAAGCTGCAGCTTTCCACAGCCACCTGGAGCTTAATTGCCACTTAAAGGAATTATCTTCTGCCTTTATCCCTAAGAAAAAACAACTATTTGTAGGGAGCAGACAGACAGGGAAGCACATTGAAAATTGCTTTGTAGACCAGCTTCTTCTCCTTTCCCCTTGCTCCAAGTGACAGAAAATAGAAACAAGAATTCAATCAATAGCAACAGGAAAGAGAAGAAGTGCTGGGAAGGCCACTTCCCAGCATCTCCTGGTCTAGTGTTCCTTCCTCAAGCACCTGCAGCTGTTTGGTGGCCTGGCCCTACATTTCACCAGGGGCACCCCTCCTGTGTCATCTCTCAGGGTAGCTTGTGTTGCTTTTGGCATTATCACAATTAATGGTTTTAGGGAATTCTCCCAGCATTTGATAGTCCAGCACCTTCACTGGGATTCTGTCAGGAAGAGCATTTCTTCTCTCCTTTTAAGAGAAAAAGCAACTCTGTCCTCTTTCATATATACACAAAATGAGCTCCTGGCTGGGGGAGAAAGGCACTGCACTGACAGGCCTGAAAACTGACAAGCCACTATTAAACTACAAAAGAGTCACCTCCCCAGTGATGGTGGTGGCTTGGCAGCAGGAGACTCCTCTCTTCCAGCATCCTTTCACTCTACTAAAAGCTTCAGAGGAAGTTGTAAGCAGCCAGAACTGAGCAGATCTAGCCAAACGTATCCAGAGCTTAAACCCTGGCTTCAGCCCTGAATTGTGCTTTTCCTGCTCTTCATTGCCATACAGCTTTGCCTCATGACTTTATGTCCAGAGTCCTTCTGAACACCTCTCTGAGCACTTGCTAATGAGCTCGGGGCTAGACCAAGGCTTCAGTTAACTCATTTTTCCTTTTTTTTTCTCCTTTTATTCCCCATGTTAGTGTCTCATTAGTCTATGGGTTGTTCCCCTTACTCCCACATCTGCCTTGTGTCCCTGTCTCTTCTTGATCCAAGCACATCTGATCCAGAAACATTAACTGTTGCATTCTCAGCATTTGGCTTTTGACCATTTGCTTTTAGAAGCACTAAAATAATCTAAAAATAATCCAGACTCTTCCATAGCACCACATTCTCCAATTTGCTATCACCAATGACTTTTTTCTTTTTCTTTTTTTCACAGTGGAATATTTTAATTCAAACCATCCAGTGTTTCCTGCACATGCCCTGGGAGGCAGAGCAGGAAAGCAGTGGGAAAGGTCTCAAATCAACAGCATAAAAAGGGATTGATGGAAGAACAGCACTGGGTCAGGAAGACTTGATCTAGGCATTCATAATCCAAAGAATAAGCTTGTAATTTCAGAAAATTTTAATTTTTTTTTCTTTTTTAGGAAAGAACATGTTTCCTGCAGTAACTACTCCCCTGGTCAAAAAGCTTTATTCCTAGCAGTTTCTTTCTTTCATTTCCTTGTCCTTGATCCTCAGCTTAGGTATATCAGAATATTTTTACAGAAGTCAATAGAGATGCATCTGCTTATGTGAGCTAAAGATCTGGCCCAAACCTCAGTCTGTATTACAAACAACTTTCAAAGAGATTCTTGGCAAATGAAGAAGGGAAAATAAAAGTCTTTTTGTACTGTGAAATTTCCCAGGAATAAAACAAACGCAGAGTCAAAACCATTCAAATGACATTTCAGGAGATCAGTCACAGAATCCATTAATGCATTTCTTTTTAACAAATGGAGTTTGCAAATTTACTCTGGGTTTACAGACTAACCTGTTCTATTGCCATCATGGGCAAAGCTGATTCCTGCCATAAGACCCAGCTCAATGTTCACAGAGTCTCTGTGAGGAAATGGACTCTTCCCAACATAATAGGGTTTAATTAGAAGAATAACTTAAATAAGAATCTTATCAAAGTTGTATCAGCTCTTGAAGGCACGTTATATGCATATGCAAGTAAGTCAGGCATATAACCACCAAAAATCACTTGATTTTTCAGAATATAAGATCAGAATCAAGTATAGGGTCTCACAACCATACTGGAATAAAACAGTGCCATTCCCTGGGGAAAGAAGTTCTGAAATCAATGTGACTCAGTAAATCTCTGTACAGCACAGTCAGTCCACAGCATTTATAGCTAAATCTTGTAGCTACAAGCTTGGGCCTGATTTCCCACTGCATGGTGTGAACAGTAAATTATAATTATTCCCACTTTTAAGATCCTTGCCTAAAAAGTTTTACTCCTATAAACGCAAAAATCTGCCCCCCATTTTCCTGTATTGCTGGAGCAGAAAATGTCCCTGCAATTGTGATTCTCTCTTGAGTCTATTTGGTGGCCCCATTACATCCACCTCAATATCAGCTTTATCCTCATGTGCACTTGGATCATTTACAGGCAGTGAGTAAAGAGCAGTGATGCAGCTGAGACTCTCCAAGGAGGTTGGAAATTTGACTTTAGCTGGTTCCCTTGGATTATGGATATCTGCAGTCCAGTGCAAGCCCCCTGGAGCAGAGGAGGCTGAGGGGAGGCTCCTGGGGGCTGCAGCTCCTCCCGAGGGGAGGCAGAGGGGCAGGGGCTGAGCTCTGCTCTGGGACAGGAGCACAGGAACAGCTGGAGCTGTGTCAGGGCTTGGGATGGATCTCAGGGAAAGGTTCTTCCCCCCGAGGCTGCTGGGGCACTGCCCAGGCTCCCCAGGGAATGGTCCCAGCCCCAAGGCTGCCAGAGCTGCAGGAGCTCTCAGGGATGCTCAGGGTGGGATTGTTGAGGGGTCTGTGCAGGGCCAGGATCTGGACTCAACCATCCTGTGGGTCCCTTCCAGCTCAGGACATTCCATGAGTCTACAATTGTATGACTGCATATGCTGCAGGCCTTCAGAGAGCTGAGCCTGGGCAGATACCCAGCTTCTTCTCATTAATGCTCTCTTTGCTTCCAAGTTCACACATGCCAACTTCACTGGCATGGACAGAAGAAGCCTGTGGTACATGGCAAAGAGGGTTAGAGAGGCTGGGATAATGAGTAAGCTGGAGTTTCTCTTTGTGCATCAACAACACCACTGGCAGGTGCATCCTGGCTGTGGGTATTTATTCTGGATGATGCTGTGAAGAACAGAAACAAGACAGCAAAGACATTGCATTCCACACTGGGCCTGCAGCAGTGAGCAAGCTCTCACAAATTACACAGAGCTCACCTGCAGGAATCCTAGAATCACAGAATGGTTGGGGTTTGAAGGGACCTTAAAGATCATTCAGTTCCAAGCACCTGCCATGAGAGAAATGCCACTCTCTAGACCAGGTTGCTCAGGGCCTCATCCAACCTGGCCTTGAACATTGGCTGAGGAATAAGTCTAAGCAAAAGCAAGCCATAATAATCACAGGTCTTTCAAAAGCCTCTGTTTCATTAGAGAGCCTTTAATAGCTTTATAAAATCAGGAAAGTATTTGTTTTATCAAAAGACCCTTGAGTGGGAGCGGCTGGCATATTCAGATCTTGTGGCTGAGTTCCACGTGCTCTGTTGCTAATGGTGCAGCAAAGGGTGATCAGGCACATCTCAGATTGAACATCTGCACATCACAGCAACCACAGACAGGGGCCACCTGTGAAAATCTTGCCCAGTTAATTTCCTGAGCATCACACAGAAAATCAGCGACAGAGAAATAGAAAAACAAAGACCACTGAGCACACAGCTCCCCAGCTCCCCTCCCCATGAGACTGATTTCAGGTCAGGCTCTGTGGTACTCAGGCTCTAGCCAGTCCCTTTTTTCAGAAAGGTGTACAGGCAAACTGTTACCCAACTTTCAGAAAACTCTTTACCTTTGATACACTCTCCATAACTGTTATTATCATGTTTGCCTCAAGATTTGTATTTGAATACTGGCTTTGCCCCTCCCTGAATCCCACTGACTTAGGGCTTTCATTTGTTTGTGTGTCTTCTTCTCCTCCTCTTGTTTTAATTAACATGCATTTTACTAATTATCTGAAGAGAAACATGAGTAGAGATTAAAAACTGAATTAAGTAAGAAGCTGGGGTATACGAGAACCAAGGGAAGGGCTGATGTGGCTCTGCTCTTGCTCAGATATTGTGTTTTTCCAGTGACTTTCACTCAGGGAGTCAAATTTGTTGCTCAGGCATTAATTAACCCTCTTGCTTTCCCATGGAAAGTACCCACAGGTTCCCATGTTCCCCTGCACAGGAACTTGCCTGTGGAAACAGAGTGTGACACAATTCCCTAATAAATTAATTAGATTCCTTATGAGGTCCATTAAGGTAGGGTTTTGGCTCCATTCTGACCATCTGCCTGAAGACAGCAAGAGTGAAAGAACGACAATATTTTGCTGATTTACTGAAGGGTGAACCTGTGCATTCCAGGAAACTGCTGGCCAGTGCCAGTGAGAGGGCAATGAATTTGCCTTTGGGATTTCTCTCCTTTGGGGAAATCAGAATGGTTTTGTCAGGATCTGTCCCCTTGTGAGCTCAATCCTGCTGCTCCAAGTGTGAACAAAGAAGAGCAGGAGCAAGTTTAAGTGACTCTAAACCCAAGCTCAGTACTTCATATTCATAATTTAGATTCTGCAAATGCTAGTGAGAGCAAGGCTTATTTGTTGATGCCTCTTTGCAGGGGTTTATTTGTTTGAAAAGGCTAATCAGCCATCAGGATGCAGAAGCAACTGCTTAAATATAAAGGAAAAGGAAGAAAATGTTCAAAGCTATCCAGATGAGGTGGCATGGTTTGAGTTTTGATGTCGGTGTGCAGCCAACTGACAAATGCTGAGCCATAGTCTGGTGTAAATCCAGACAAATTCCACTAGAATCAACAGACTTCCTTCCAATTTATTCTGATGTAACAGAGAGCATGATATTTCCATTCAGATTTACATTAGATTTGTTTCCTGTTTTCCATAATTCAGTCAGTTTCTACTGTGTACAAAAGCAGCCTGGGCCAGATCTTGATCTTATTTGCATTGGATGAAAACAGTTGTTTCAAACAGAGCTACATCAAATTTATAATTGCATAAATAAGAGCAGAATCTGATCCATTCCAAGAGAGAATTTCCCAGGGTGCTGCTGTGTGAGAACATTCCTGCTGTGGTGATCAGGTGCTTTGCCATTGATTTCAATGGAGAAATTTCACCTAAATCCTGGACTGAAGCCCTGAGCTTGAGCTGCTTTGCACATCCAAGGTCTAGAAGCCCCTCTTCCCTCCAGAAGATTAGCCAAAAAGCCAACACCTCCATCACCTCATGACCTGACATACAAACACCATGGATGGCCTTAGGAAAGTGTCAGGACAAAAAGAGCTCAGCCCTGCCTGGCAGAAATCCTCCTCAAAAGATAAACCAGCCACACCACATTGCATTTGTCACACACGTTGTTTATAACCAAAGTGTTCCATGTTGACTTTGCTTCCTACTGAGTTTCCTCCCTTGAGGCCCTTCTGACTCCCCCTGTTCCATTGTAACTGGAAATTTAGGAGCAGTGCAGTTATTCCCTGGCAGATAAGACTGCCTGTTTCAACAGCCACGCTACCAGTAATAGATTGGGTTATTAGTAATAACCAGTAAGAGTGTTACTGGTTACTTGTGTAATCAAGTGGATTTACTCCTCCCCATTGAAGCTGCTTATTTCACTGCTAGCAGGAAAATAAGGCCATTTAAAGCCATTTATGGTAGTTGCAAAGGCTTTTCTGAGTAGATTTACAAGTCATGTTGCCATAGCTTCTAGGAGGATGTTGAACTCAGCTCATCCATCTGGCTTCACCACCTCTCACAATTGCTCCTTCCTCTGGAAGCCACCAGAGATATGGAGAGGCATTGTTCTCACTTTGGATCTCACAAACTCAGGTAACCCTTCCAACACTGACCTCCTGACTGCCATTTTATAAACACAGATATTCCACCTCAGTTCTCAAGGATGAGAAAACATTCAGCTTCATTCTTTGTTACCCATGGCCTGGGGAAATGCAAAGCAGATCTGCAGTAAAAGCAGCTGTATCAACAATATATTGCTTTACATTGCTATGACTTGCCATTTGAAATGAAAACATTCCTCTTCCATTTGACTTTTCAGGCTCCTGTGTGTTTAATTCCACAGTAAATTTAGATTCCTTTACAAATCTAAACATTTCTCTTCATTTACAACATTTAGCACCAAACATGGGAAAACAGTGACAAGAACAACTGCAATGACACCAGTGACAGCATCACAATTACAAGGCCATCAGGTTTAGGAGCACATTATGTGGCAGACTGAAATTTCAGCATCTCTATGCTTCTTTCTCATCACGTCATCTCAGCCCCTGTGCAGAGACTGGCAATTACCCCATGGGTTTGGCCTGTGCTATAGAAAACAGAGCCTTGAAAAAACAAGGCAATCATCAAATTTCCAGTGTGGGTGGAATCTGTGTTAGGTTTGCACACACATTATCAGGGCTGCCAGAGCCTAAAGGCAGCCTTACATCGAGCTGGTGCCTATAAAACACAATGGCACAAGAGATTCTCTCCTCCTCATCCTTCACAGAGCAGGAGCAGAGCTGAAGTCATCATGCCATAACAAAGGCTGACATAACTACTTATTTGGGATTTTGTTCCCCACAGGCTTTTATTCCACTGTGAGATTTGCATTACAACTGGATCCTAATTGTCCATTTTAGCAGGCAAAAAGCAATCTGGTACAGATTATAATATGTGAGGTAAAGCAGTGGTGTCACAAAATAGGAACTACCAGGCAAAGGCAGCCTTCCTGTCTCCCAGAGCTTTGACACCAGCTGATTAAACATCAGAGCAGCACTGCCTGGAATCAACAGCAGCCCCCAAAAAACCCCAGTACAGAGGAAGTCTGCTTAAACAAAGCAGAAGTGCCAGAAAGCCTTTCACTGGAGCTTCCTGACAGCCCTGAGTGTCTGAGGCAGTGCCTGACAGCACCACTGAGCTGAGATGATGCCACTGTCCTTGGAAGTGACACTCTCGGGGCCCTGTGAGGGAGAAAGGAGCCCCTGCCAGGCTCTGCTGGTCCCACTGGAAGCCCTGGGAGGTGACAACTGCCCCCAGCAGTGTGTCAGCACAGCAGAGCTGCCCCGGCCACAGCCCCAGAAAGAAGCATGTGGCCCTGAGAAGCAAGGCCTAGGGCTGAACACCTTGAAGGAGAGCACTTCCAGGAGGGAATGCCACACAGGCTAAGAGAGGATGATGTGACATTTCTGCCCTGTGCCAGCAGGCCCTGCAAGGAAATGAGGTGCAGCTGCCATGGGCTGGAGAGTGCCTGCAAACTGCTTCTAGGGGAGGGAAATCCATAATGAAGCAGCCTCAAAGGAGAGTGACACAACCTGCTTGAGACCTCAGGAGTTCAGCCACTGTGTTGAAGTCTCCTGGATGTGGAAAAACCGTGGTATTCCCAGAGCTGCTAGTGCAGACTCATTGATTAGTAGGCAGGGCAGGAAATTAAATGAGGCGGGTGAATTAAAGCCAGACTTCACAAGCTGCATCTGTTCCTCCATTCCCTCTGGATACAACACTGATGTAACTTTAAAAAGTAAATTTAGCGAGGAAAGCTGGCAAGTTGATGGCCCTGTAAACCAAAACATTTGATGCATGCATGTCTCAGGGAGAGGAGAAGCACAGAGGAGCCACTGAAACACGCCCCAGCCTGAGCTGCCTGACTAGAGCACAGTCACTGGTGGAGATGACCTGCCTGGGCTTGTCTTCTGCTCATGAAGCTCAAGAGAAGGAGCTGCTGGAAAGGCCTGGCTGCAGCTCCAAGGTGGAGGTAAAGAGCAGTGCTTTGGAGAATCCTGTCTCTGATGCTCCATCAGCAGCAGGATCCCAAAGATGAACAGTCCCAACCACTATCAGCAGTCCCATCCACACAGCAGCACAGTGAAGTTGCAAACTTCTCCATCTTGAATACACTCAGGACCTGACACACCTTCCAGTGGTGGTGCTTGGTCTTGTCCACACCTGTGCTCACAGACAACCAGGGAAACATCCATTTCACAGTAGTTCCCACTGTCAGCATCTTTCCTGGTATCCAGGCAACTTCCCCACACCAGCACAGTTAATTTAGTCCTTACAGATATCCCCCTGAGCTGCAAAAAGCCTTCCAGAGCTGACCAGAGCTGACCAGAGCTGCTAACTGCAGGCAGGAGGTGTTAGAGTAGATCCTGGACCAAATCCAGCTCGGGTCAATTTGCCTTTTGCAGAAAGGCAAAACTCCAAAGAGCCTGGTTGATTTTGAAGGACCTAGAAAAGCAAGGAGAGACAGGACATCTCAAATAAAAAAACTTATTTTTCCCCTAGATATGTCCAGAAGAGGATTTGAAGCATCCCTCTGCCCATTTGGTGATCTGAACTTCTTGGCCAGACTCAGGTAAATCCCCAATGCCTTAATTACACCATAAAAAGTGGCTTCCACCTGTTCTGACAGCAGCTGAGGGGTGTCCACCACTCAGCAAGCATTAAGGATACCTGCAGCTCAGAGTGAGAGGCAGCATGGGGAGGACAAGTAGAAGAGGCAGTGTAGAACAACTGAATAAAAGAAGTTATCCCTCTGTCTTCCCAGCACTGGGACTGGGAATGTCAGGGAACAGCTGGAGCTGTGTCAGGGGGGTTTAGTTTGGATGCTGGGGAAAGTTTTTCCCCCAGAGGGTGCCCAGGCTCCCCAGGGAATGGTCCTGGCCACGGGGCTGCCAGAGCTCCAGGAGTGTTTGGACAATGCTCTCAGGGATGCCCAGGGTGGGACTTTTGGGGTGTCTGTGCAGGGACAGGGGCTGGACTGGATGATCTTTGTGGGTGCCTTCTCTCCACGATCCTCTCATCACTAAAGAGTTGCACAGTTCCATTAGCAAAGCATTAAACAAATCTCTTGCAGGAAACAGTAACACATTAAACAGGCAAACAAAGAAAAAAGAAAAAAACCCAGTAAGTTCTTGTTCCTCAGAGCACAGCCCCTGTTCTCAAGCATCTTGCATTGCATTGTGTCATAAAGGAAAAAAAGCAGAAATACCTCAAATAGATCCAGTTAGTTTTACCTCTTTTTATGCAGGTTCTGTGGCTCTTTCTAGGTGGCTTGTGGTTTTTTTCCTACTTTTTCCCATGTGATTAGATGCATCATTTGAAGGACAGCAACCAAACCAGCTCTTCCTGCTCTGAAGAAAGGCAGCAACTGCACTTAGAATAAAAGATTGTCAGGCAGATTTGAAGTGTCAATCAAAGCCTATCTCTGAAAAAAACCTTAGTCCAGGCAGTTCCCCACACCACCACAGTTAATTTAGTCTTTCCAGATATCCCCCTGAGCTGTAAAAAGCCTTCCAGAGCTGACCAGAGCTGCCAGCTACAGGCAGGAGGTGTTAGAGTAGATACTGGACCTAATTCAGCTCAGGTCAGTTTGCCTTTTGCAGAGCAAAAGACTGTGATTATCAAGTCCAGGGAAGCAAATCCTGTCTCCCAGGCTTTGTGAAGCAAACTGTGCCTGTTACCAGATGAGGGGCACAGATTTAGGACTCTGGTGCTCAGTGTGCCCCATCTCCAGTGGCACACATCCACTTTACTATTATTATTATAATTTTAATTATTATTTATGACTACACCCAGGGCTGTGTGAGGCACTTTCCAAGCACTCAGAAAAGTACTGGCTCTGCTCCAAGGCATTCATTATTTCAGGATAGACAGACAGGCAGAGGAGCCACATGGTCAAGTGGCAGAACTGCTGACCCAACAGCACCAGGCCTCCACAAGCACCTGCCCTGTTGGTTGATCTTGGAAAACTCACATTTCTTCTTCCCATGCCTAATCCCATCCCACTCTTTGTCCATCCCCAGTTGCTTGGACTGAAAAACGTTCAGCTGTGACTGTGTTCATGTTTTTGTCGCAGAATCTCCTTCTGTGCAAAGTCTAAGTATGTTCTTGGGGGAATATTTTTGTTTTGGGGGGAATATTTTTGTTCTTTGGGAAAAAGAAAATGAAAAATTCTACTTTCCATAGCATTTTGTCAAACGCTTGTGTTGGACAAAAAGAATCAAATGTTTTCTCATGGCCAAAAAACCCCAGAAAACGCAGATTTGGGGCATTTTGTAAGAGTTGCCAGTGACTGGAATTTTTTGGGGAAAGTAATGTAGAGATTATTGAAACAACCTTCTTTTTCCTGAAAATAAGTTTGAACCTAAAAATCAAGTTGCTCTGTGAGTAAGGAACTGGTGAAACTCGTTCTTCCTCTAATTTGTATTACAACTGCTTTTTATTTCTTCCTTTCTTGGTGCTCCCAGCTTGCTGCAATATCCTCAGGGCACCTGAAGCCCTCCAGACCTTCCCAGCAAAATCTCTGGCTGTTCCAGCAGCTCCTTGCTTTGCAGGGAAGGGGTAGCAAGTGCAGGGACTGGTTTGAAGTTGGGCAGGAACTGATTGACCAGTCAGATCTAAATGCCAGCTGGTCACCTGGCTGCTGCATCCCAAAATAGGCAGGGAGCAAGAGGTGTAATTACCTTTCCTTCAATAGAATATTAACTTAAATGTCTCTCTTCCATCCAGCTGCTGTTTGTTCATGAAAATTGCAGGAATCTGGGGTCTGTGAGACCTCTCTCTTTCAATCAAACTGGGTTGAATCAGGTCAGCTGGTTCAGAAGTTATTGGAGCAGGGCAAAGTAGGGGAGCAGCTGCAGATAGAACACAAGGAGGCTTATTGCCATATAAACCCTGGCTCCAAAATGAGGCAGTTTGGGTGTCACTGTGGGTCCCTGAGATCAGGTGAGGTGGTTGCTGTAACAAGAGACCAACCAGTTCCTGTCCTTTGGACATGCAGAGGCTGCCAAGCTCCAGGACTGTCTCTAGTGCACTTAGCACTTATTTGCTGTACAGAGCCTGTAACCTGGAAATGGGGCTCCACTGTATAGAAATGTTCTGGAGCCCAGATATTCCATAACCTGAGTCATTTATAGCTGGATGGACAGGGTGAAAGGGAAAAATAATTATCTCACACTTACATGTAGGAAAACAAAAGCCAAGAGCAGCAACTTACTGCAGAATCCTGAGAACGAGTCAGAAGGAGGCTCAGATGTCCCACGTCCTCATCTCTGGCCCTAAGCAAAGTCCACCTCAGCTCCTTCTTGCTCCATTGCCCAGGCAGAAATCCCCTTTCCTGGGTGTTTCACTGACTCATGACTCTCAGGAGCTCAGTCAGCCTTTCCACACTCCTCCCCTGGCAGCTTGGACCACACGGCGTGCTGATGAGGAAACACTACGTGTTGTTTTGTTTGGGTTAATTATTCATGGGCACCATGCTGAAAACACTTGGAGCTGCTTTTTGAACAGTCCTTGAGCTGGTGTGCCAGGAGGGACTTACCAGCACTGGTGGCCAGGCTGCCTTTCCATGGGCAAGGTCTCTTCCATCTGCTTCCTTCAGCCCTTGTCACACTCCCCATCTCTCATGGCTTTGGCTTTGGCTTTGGCATTATCTGAATAAGAAAGAGGTAAATACTTGGAGCACTATAGAGATGCAATCAAAAACAGCATTAGACCAGGCAGGGACTGACTCCTGACATGGAGAAGATAAACCTCATCCTCTAACTGGTTTTGTTCTTCAGTCACATTATATCACTCAGAATAAGCCACTTGCAGGGTTTCAAACCTGTTTATCCCTCCACAGAAGATGTCTTCACCCTCCTTCAGATAATCCACAACTGTCTAGAAGCCTTTTTCTCATAAGCAAGTCTCTTCCTCTTTAGTGCCTGCTCCTGGAAATCCATTTTTCATCTTAGAACAAGGGCAGTCTGTAGCTTTAGGAGCACTTTGAGAATGCTTGCAATAAGACAGAATTCCTCTCAACACATTCACCCCCATTAACACTAAATGCAGCTTTCTGGGGTTGTGGGTCCATCAACATTTTCTGACAGGGCTCCAGACCCTCCATAGAAGGCCTAAACTTAGCAAAAGTAGAATTATTTTCTAAGTTACTCTTCTGAAAACCCTTAATAATCACCCAATGCTCTCCCCTGGGGTCTCCAGAACAGAGCCTAAAGCTCTTCCAAGTTTGCAGGGTACCTCTTCGGGGCTGGGATTTGCTTGGAGAGCTCATTATCCAACCTTGGACTGCAACTAAGGCTCTCATGGCCCACAGCAACTCTACCAGGCAGCCACTCTACCCAGGTGAACCAGTAAGAGCAGGGCTGAGTCTTTTGACTCCCGTGAATTGCAGTTTGCAATTATGTTTTCAATTTAGGACAAGAAACTGAGCCTGTGCTGCAAATATTTCATCAGGTCTTCAAAGTGTTTGGGGTGGGAGTTTTTGCTGTTTTCTAGCAAAGGATCAGTCTAGTGAGGCTGATATCAGTCACTGGTTGGGTTTTCTTTAAAACCCAGAACAGGATTCATATTTCAGCACTTTCTTCTTCACTTGAAATTTCAGGGTATTTTGATAGCCAAGGATTTGCTGTGAGCCCACCCTGTAGCACATCTGTCCCATAAAACACCATGACACAGGAGGGGGGATTTATCCCAACTGGGCAAAATCCTCACCTGATATAAATCAGCACAACTATAAAGAAGCCCAGGAAAGCTGGGCCATATCACACCAGAAAGAAACCTACTTTGGGATGTACTTTCCCATTCATTAATTCTTTGCCTAGAGCCAAGACAGACCCCCAGGGGACATAGTAGCTCAGTTTCATCTACTGCAATCCCATGCAACTGCACAGGGAGGAATTCAAATCCCCTGGACCACATTCTTCATCAAAGCAACCCTGTGTTTTTGTTAAATGAGCTTCTTGGGCTGAACAAGCAGCTACACACAGGTGTGACTGTCTGGCCTGTGTGCTGTGAGGTGTCAGCAGAGGTAACTGCAAAAGTGCTTTCAGAACTTAAAAATCACTTAACTGAATACACCAGCAGAGAGCTTGGCCCGTGAGGAACACACATAAATACTCCCTTCAGCCACTGAGATGTAGTCAGCCCCCCCACCTGGCTGTTGCCTCAGTAACACACCTCTTGGAGGATATTTTTAAGCCAGTATTATTTATCTGGTAGGTGGAAGCAGACCTGTAAAGGCCATCCCAGGTCAGCATATGTCTAAGCATGTACTGAAGAACTTAATTAGTTCTCCCTGAGAAGAGAGACTCCCAGTGCTATTTAAAGGATCGTTACCCCGCTGTGAGATGCCTCGGAGCCGACTGCTAGGCCTCAGCTTAACAGGGCAAGGCTGGAAAAGTTGGATGGGGGTGAAAAGTCTCCCCTCCATGCTGAGGAGTAATTGCTGAGCAACCACAGGAGCAGGAGGGTCAGTGCAAAGAGCAGGCATCACAAAACCACAAAACTCAGAGTAAAGAACTGGCTTCAGGTCTGAGCTTTCAGGGTCAAACTGTGCAGCTCCCATTACTCTTTTTTTTTTGTCTCTGGAGGTCCATCATCACCTGCTGTGCTTGGTGACTGCATCCCAGCAATTCTGGTGGCAGTGAGCAGGGGTGATAGGATAGTGATGTGAGTGTGAGTGAGCCACTGCCAAGTGCCTGTCTCTGGTCCTTATGTCATCATGGAGCCAAATGCAGACAGGAGTTCAGCATCAGCTAAACTGGGCCTTGTGCAAGTGGTTCAGTCATAGTTTTCATTTACAGTTCCAAAAAATCAGCCACTGTAAACTGAATGTCAAGAAGGGAATCCACCAGGCTCTCCAAGGATGGATGGGTTTGTTATTCTGGCAGGAGGTAAAATATCCATCCTTGAGTGGATGGAACTTGGGAAAACTAGACTGAGCAGCCTCTGAAGAATAAAACAGGTTCTCAAGCATGTCAAAGCTTCTGTAAGGACTGGCACTCACAAGGGACACTGAGGCTGGATTGCAGGAGAGGGAGGGACCTGGACATGCTTATTTTGACCTAAGAGTGGCTACAATATACAACATGGGACCTTGGTCTGCTCTTGGAGCTGTCACGAGTTGTTCCTAGATGAGTTGTTATGGTAACTGAGCTAATGCCCTGAGATAGATTCTTTCAGGTGGCTCCAGGCCAGAAAATCAACACCAATAGATTCCAGATAATAGACTTCTGCTGAACTCAGTGCTGGCATCTACTTTATTTAACCTATTCACCAATGACTTCCTGAACTCCATTCTCCAGGCAGGCCATTTTTGATGAGAAAAGCTGCCTGGACTCAATGAACCACAGCTTCCAAAAGGCTGAGGGTACCCATGTCCTGTGGCTGAGTCTGTGCCAGTAAATCAAATGTGCCTGGGACATTCTCCTGCATTCCAAGAACAGCTGGCACAGAATGGCCAGGCTTTTCCTATTAAATTCTTACTCTCCAAACCTGCATGGACACATCCAGGCATCAATAAGAAGCAGTCCCTAGCCCACGCTGGCTCCTGAAATGCACCTGGACTGAGCTAAAAATTGCATTGTAACAGAGAGAAGTCTGGGCACTGCTTAATTTATCAGCACAGACTTTACCTGGGTGACTGCTAGAGGAGACTGCACAGGAGAGGAGCCTGGAACCAAGAGCAAAGGCTCTGTCAATGTGCTTGTTCCACACACAGATCCAGCTGGAGCTGCACATCCCTAGGAAGAGGCAGTGACAGGCACACTGGGCATGTCAGGGATCACTGGATCAGCCACTGACAGCTCATAGGTTAAGTAGTGGCTTCACCAGTTCAAGGCAATATCCCTCCATCTCCCATTGAACAGTATTATTAAAGGCAGCCAACAAATGATCAGCAAGGAGCAGCTAATCCCCCACGCCCACAACCCAGCACTGCTGCTCACTACCCCAGGGGTGGCCTTGTCCATTGGTGCTGCACAGCACGCAGCCAGCAAAGAGCTTCGGGGCTGCTCGCTGTGGCAGGCAAAATTCGGGAAGAGTCGTGCCAGTTTCAGGAACTCCCACGTCACCACCAGACCAGCTGAGCAGCTCCCTGGCTCTGGGGCCCTGCGCCGCCTCCAGAGCGAGCCAAACGGGTTCTGCCGTGGCGTGGTCCAGGGTGCCAGCACTGATCATGCCCTGGGCGTTTGGGACAGCCCATTGCATGCCTGTGGATGCTGCTGCATCCATGCTGGGTGGCTGCTCTGCTCATGCCCACTGCTGCTCTCCTGATAGGCACTGATGGCTTGAACACCACGTGCTGACCCATGGCCACTGAGCTGGGGCATTTCTCTGCTTGTTCGTTCCCATTTCAGCTCTTGCTTTGCTTGTTTTACCCACTAGCAAGCCATGTTATTGTAATATGTCACTCTCTAGGGCAGAAGCTGTTTTTCAGCAAGTTCTTTGCTCAGCCTCTACTGCAACAGGATTGCAATTTCAGTCAGCACAGCAGTAATGTGATTAACAGGCTCTGCACAAAGGGGAATTGCATCCTAGGTGGATGTGATATTCACAGTTCTGGCCAGCTTGTGTGTTTTCCCAGGGCACGAGGTCATGTTGACTGATCTCCAAAATGGCTTGCTCGAACTTTTAAACATTAAGGTCTAAATAAATTTTCAGCATTAGCTGGTATGCTGATCCCTTTCCTGCCAAGCTGCCGCCCTAAGTGAATTTTTATGACTAAGTTACAAACCCCAGAAAATACGAGCAAGAAGTGGAAATGCTGACTTGGCCTTTGCTAAATGCCAATTATCTACAAAGGCATTAAGCGGGAAGGGGAGGATGAAAAATAGGGTCATTTTCATGTTTTCTCTGGTTCAAAGCAAACTGTCCCGTGAGCCCATTGTAGGAACACACAGCATGCAGAGTGACCATTAATATTTATAGGCACGACACTGGGCTGCAGACCTTGGCAATCACAGCAACTCCACTTTTGGAATTAACAGAGCTCTGTTTGGCTGGTACCTCGGTACAAAAGAGCAAGTAGGAGACATTAAGATTTGCAGGGAGAGCTGAGGAAGCAGATGCTTGCTTTTAATGGGGAGGGTCCATACTTCACTGAGTTGATGAAACACTAAAACCAACTCTTAAATCCTCAGGACTGCTGGCCAAATGTAGCAAAAAGTTTTCACTATCCTCTCTGCTCCTGTGGCTCCTAGAAAGTCCCAACATTGCATGGGCTATTCTTGTTATAGTCCCCACAGTTATTCACTCTTGCCCAGCTGATACAGACCAGAGTATTTCCAAAGACACTATTGTTGCAACATGGATTTATAATACCTAAACATCTGCCAGAGTAATCTTAAAACTCAACTTGGTGCTGTAATCTCAGTTACAATGCAGCCTTCTCCCACTCTGTATTTCCTAAATCCCAGTGGCATCGAGAGACAGGCATCTAAAATCCTCTGAAACCTCTCTGTGCTGAAGATCTGGCAAGGTGCTGAGTCACAACCTGCCCTCAGCCCAGGGCTGTCCCACGCAGGGCGGGGACTGCCCAGCCACACAGATGAGCACATCTCAGAAATATCTAAGGGAGCTCTCCTACCATAGCTCAGTCACCCCATGAACCTTTACAGAAATGTGTCCTCAGTATCTGGACATTTGCATGCCACAGAAAACCCTTTGGGAGTGGGTGAGGTTGGCACAACCCAATAATCTTTAATGTCAAAAAAATCAAGGAGACATTACTTCAGGTAGAGACTGGACACTCCCCACATTGCACCTAGCCCTAGAAAAAGCAATAGGAGATTGGCCAAAGGTGCTTGTTTAGGAACCAGGAAGATTTGCAGGAAATCCAAAGAAAAAAATATTTTAAATCCCATACTTTTTACTGTACTCACAAAAATTGAGCTGGGACTTTGAGCAACAGGCTCTAGATTTTCAAAAATGGCCAGTGACTTCAGCTGAGCCCTCTGAACTCGGCATACCAGGGCAGGATCTCTTGGTGAGGTTTGCACTGCTGCAGTTACACCCCACTTCTGCAGAATGTGGGAAGGTACACAGCACACTGTGGAAACCAGGCATTTACCAAACAAGCATCAGTATGTGCACTCCATCAACTCAGATCCTCCAAATCCTTTTTTACTCTCAAAAATTCAGACTGTAAAAATTAAGAAAACAAATACTGGAAACAACAACAAATAGAAGTGCTTCTGCCATTAAAAACCAGGTGAAAAGGAGGAGCTGAGCCAAGTTAATCAGAGAAGTGAAATGAGATGTTGGAGAAAGGGGCTGTGGGTGACTTGGGGTTTGCAGTTAGCTGAGTGATGTGAAATCTCTTGTGTCTGGCTGAGCTCTGAAAGGAAATGCTTTATTAAATCTTCTCTGTGTGATATTTCAAGCTGCCCCTGGACTGGAAAATAGGACCATTCCAGTATGAGGGATATAATCAGGGACTGAAGTCTTTAGTGCAGGTTTTTCTGCAGAGGAAACTCTGATCAGCATAGACACATAACTCAGGGGGCTCAGGATTTAGAAAGATGAATTAGACACAACATACCCACAACATACCTCTGCTACCCAGTATCCCCAAAATGCTTCACAGAATTAATCATGCTGGCAGCAACAACCAGGCACTAGGAAAGACAGTGCAGGTGGGCATAAATTCACCACACTGAATCAAAACTGTCCTGTGGGCCCGTGAGTCCAAGGTCCATTATCTCAGCTTTCATCCCCACTAGAACATAGTGCTGTGATTGATCTCCCATGCACTGGCTCTCCTGGGAGTCTCTAGTCTCACTGTACTTTCTGCTGTGATTCAGACACATTTTGGGCAGCTGCAGCCATCCTGGCCCAGCACTGCTCGTGCTTTGCTGGAAGCTGGCAGCTCGCAGCTTTTCTCCTGTCACAGCAGGACTGTGCAACCCCCAAATACTTGCAGGAAGTATTTACTACAAAGAGGAGAGTAGACACAGGCACAACAGAAAAGGACAAGTGAGAAGTTCCCAGAGCACTCTCCCATGTCACACAATCTCCCCTGCCCTTTTTCTTGTTGTGTCTCTCCCTCTGTGCTTGGCTACATATCCAGCAAAACGAGACCTGACCAGAGACAGGACAGGCAGCAGCAGCCAGATTTCCTCCTCTGAACGGCTTATTTCACAGCACAGCATGTCTGGATATGAAGAGCCTGAAGTCTCAATCCTGCTGGAAATGGCAGGATTTGAGTTCCTGGTCTGCACTCTGCAAACCCCGACAAGAAAGTGTCCCAAGGGGCTGAGACACACCGAGCATTCCCCTTCCTGTGCACCGCCCCCACGGCAGAGCAGCTCCTTGCCTACCTTTTATTGCTGACAAGGAGGAGGACAGAACCATTCTGGATATTGGCTTCTTTGAGAGTCTCGTGCTCCTCGAGCTGCCTGGAGTTGTAATAAAAAGTCTTCTTCCAGGAAGTGATGCCCTCCCGTACCAAGAGAGCCCGTAGGTCCATCACCGTGTCCCTGGGCCTGACCGTCAGGGGCATCATCAGGTCCTCATCAGCCAGGTGCACCTTAATGTGGTACCTCTTCCACCGAGAGAGGCTCCTGCGCAGCGTGTCCATCCTCCCCAGCTCAGCAGGGCCAGTGTGGCAGAGCAGAGCATCCAGCTGGGAGATCAGCAAAGCAGGGATGTGGCTCTGAAGAGGCTGTCTGCTGCAAACAGCTTAAAAGGTCCTGCCAAACCTGTTTCTCCCAGTTGCCAAGCTGCATGCTTCACATTCCAGGGAAGAGCTCACCTGGCTCCATGAGCCTGCTGGCTGGGAAACATCTCCATGAATCATTTCCACACACCCCTAAGTCCCATAATAATTACAATGTCTTCACGAAGTGCTCTTCGTTCCAATGGCTTGCAGAGGACTTTTAAAGCTGGATCTCCACAGACATTAAAAACGTGGGTGCATGTGAGAAATGAATGGGTTTAGCAACCTCCTGTCTCCTGCTCTAAAAAGCTGCCAGCTGGGGAGATGATCAGTTAGCAGAGTAGGCATTTAGCAACCTCACAGCTATTTAACATGGCCACTTTAATGAAGAAAAGTACAGCTGCATAGTGACAAATTCCTCTCAGAGGAGAGCCACAGCAGCCTGATGAGATGGAGCCTGGCTGTGTGAACACCTCTCATCGTTGCAGTGCAGATTCCCCCAGGTGATCTGCACAGTTACTGTTCACAAACAATCCGGGACCCTCCAGAAGGGGTAGGACTCATTCACTCCTCATCATACCCTCAGTATATCTGATATTAACTCACACCCTGCTCCTCGATGGTTCATCATCTTGATTTCCTCTTCCTTCCAGATCGCTGTCTAATTGCAGGGCTGATCAGATCCTGCACAACACGTGAGTGGGATCAGCACCACAGGGCTGCAGGCACAGCAGGCAAACAGGTGGCACAGGGGCCTTGAGGTGCCGAGAGGAACCAGCCACACTTTGAGAAATACAATGCCACCTCTGAAAGGAAGGAGCTGACATCAGCCACAGGCTGTAATAGACTGATCCTGCAAGGCAGACTCTGGCAGTCACAAGATGATACTTCAGAGCAAACACCAAGAAGATAAGGAAGCCGTTTTTGCTCTTTTTCTCAAAAAGATCAAGTCACCCTCTTATCTTGTAGGTAACTTTTCTGCAGCCCATATTACAGGCATTAATTCCCTCGTCCATTCTTCTCAACACAGACCAGTATTTTCAGACCAAAGTACCGCAAGACAGTTGAGTTCAGGGCCTGCTCTTCACTAAAAAGGAGCTGCTCTTGCCCAGCAGATAACAAAACAGTCTGATTTTCAGATAAGGCAGCAGTCAGCTCCCATTGAGAATAAGAGAAGTGTCCACTCTCCCATGGGGGAATGAGGAGGTTTCCACCTTTCTTTCACACCTCCTTTCACCCTCCACAGCACATTATACCTCTGCCAAGAACAGCAGCAAATATCTTCACTTACACCACAGGCAGCGGAGATTTCCCTGTGGAATTGAGAAGAACTGAAGCTTCCACATGCAACATTTTCTTCTCAGCCTGGGTCACTCCAAAGGTATGATTGTTTTGGTGGGGTCTGGGATTCTTGGGTCCTTGCTCTGCCACTGAGTTGCTGCAAAGACTTGAGATGAGTCATGTCATGCCTTCGTGTTTCTGTTTACTCACCTCATGACAGCCATATGGTGTAACACGTGTTCTTTAAGCACCTTGCAGGAAACAGGAACTGCATTTAGCACAGTCATGGTTTGGGATCATTTAAGGATGCCTGGATCTACAAATATGCCAATAACCTCGAAGACAGAACAACAGTACCCATATTAGAGCTGGAGAAACTGAGGGATAGAGCTGTTATAACCAAGAAAAGGCAAAAGGTCAGGCTCTGGTCCCTATATCCAGCCAACTCAGTGGGGTCTCATTTTCAGAGACCAGCAGAAACCCTCAAGCCCAGGGCCTGGTGTTTCCTTCTTCATTGGGGTGACATTCACTTAGGGAGCCAAACTTCATCCCTGGTGTAAAGCCAGAGTCTCAGGGGTAAAGCAAGGGTCTGATGCAAATCCCAGAGCCATCCAAGGGCAGACTCTCATTGACAGCAGCCAGACCTGGAACAGGCCCCAGACACACCGTGGTCTGATGGCTCTGGCCAACAGAATCTGCCCAGTGAGTGCCAAGGGGAGCATAAGGCATTCTCATTTCAGCAGAGCCTGTCTGGTGTCAGCGAGTCCATCAGCTCCATCCTTCTAGCATACGTGACAGCCTGACAGTTGCCAAATACCTCCCTCAGACACCTTTCAGACAGATCCTGTTTATTTTTAGGACAGCTCTTTCCCATCAAGGCTCAGATGCAAATCATTACAGAGAAAGGAGGGATGGTGGCAGGAAGAAAGCAGCTATTATTTTTATTTCTTTGCCTGTGATGTGGTTGCAAACTTTCCTCATGTACCCCCATCTGCCCACATTGGGACCCTTCATTTTATGAGAAGGGATGATATCCTAGCCTATGAAAGCAGGATAAGGAGAAGCATAGCAGTGAAGTCAGCTTATGAAATATTGAAGCAATGAAATCCTCACTGGAACACGTGAATGTCTAATGCCAGTTTCAATTAATTCTGGATTTTTCATTAAACCACTATTAAAAGCAAGAGGACAGCAGAAATAGGGGAAATTGACTTGAGCAGTATATTAAATACCTTAGTTTTGCTTGAGAATGTTTTATTATCTGTCCAAAGCAATTATTTCACCAGCTCCTGATGGCTTGTGGGCTAAACAGAGGCACAGGGTAAAGTTCTACATGGTCTTTCCTCAAAATTATTTTAATTTCTGTCCCATACCCTGCACCTGGCAGCCTGTCTCTGGTGATGTCTCTGGCATGTCATATCTGGAGGATAAGACATGGAGTCGGAGTTCTGGAAATCCATAATAAAGTGTCACTCTGGCATTATTTACAAATCAAATAAAAACTTGTTGACTTAAGCTTTTCCCCATATTGAGGGCAAACAAAAGACATGCAAATATTCGGAGACATTCATTAGGAAAGCCTGAAAAGCAGCTTAAAACCCAGGTGGGCTGTGATTTTTTTAAATGGACAGAAGAAATAAAGCAACAGGCATTTATAAAATGTCTCCTGTTCTCAGAGCTTCCTTACTCCATTGACTAGAGCAAAAGAGAAACACCAGCCTAAATTAGGTGCTTTGTTAAGATGTCTCAAGATGGTTGAGATGATCTTGGGCCTTATAATTTCTTCTCATAATGACAGAATAGAGACATTCATTTCTTAGGCAGGTGGGGTTTTGGTGGGGTTGTTTGTTTGACAGTAGCTGGTTTGCTGTTTGCTGTGCTGCTCTCCTTGAAAAGGGCAACAGACAAGTGGGATGCTGCCCAATAAGAAGATAAAGGTTTTTATAAGGAAATAAATGTTTCAATATGGAAATGAAGGTTTCAGTATGGAAATAAAGGTTTCTTGCTCCCAGGAAATAAAGGTTTCTTTATTTTCTGGTGGCAATCATAGGGAAACTGAAACATCTGGGAGAAAACTGATCCTGACTCCCCTGGCAGAACCCGTAAGTCTTTGAGGAAATCACTCAGCCAGTGCTGCTGTTCTGCCAAGGCAGACCCTTCACTGTTCCCTGAAGCCCTTTGACCCCAGGACTTGTGGTCAGCAGTGCTGAACACTAAGGATCTTTCTCTGATGTCTCTTTGGGGTGACTTTGTGTTTGGGAGCAGAGAGAGAGCAATGGATGAGGCATGAGAGGTGACCACCCTGGTCAGGTTGACCAGACTTCACACCTGCAGCTCTACAACACTGGGTACTAAGGAGGGGCTTTTTGACAGACTCCCAAAAAGACTGAATTCAGCTGGTGGGCACATTCTTAACCCAAACACTGTTCTCCTGCTCCATTAACCAAAGGTGCAAAGGGAAGGCTGCAGAATTGTGAACTCTGACACCCACACGGGTGCTGGGGAGCAGGAGGCTGGAAAAGATTCATTCATAGAGTGAACGGTTGAGCAGGCTTAACAGTGATAAAACAAGGTTATAAATATTCAATCCAATATGCAGCTGTCACCTAATTCATCAGTGCTTCAGATATCTCAGGTGATGGGGCAGCTTAAGGCACTGGTATTTATATTTCTGAAGTACCAGAGGCCCCAGATAGAGCTGTACCACCACGTGCCAAGATGAGTAAGGCCTTTCCTATCACTCAGTGCTTTACTCCTCCTGAGATGTGCTTGGTTATGAAATGACTGGGCTCACTTTATATGTCAAGTTACATCTACAGCAAATGAACAAAGAGCTAATAAATGATTAGTAAACGCTTTGAGAAATGAGCAATTAAATACAACAGCTTTTTAAGAGTCCAACAGATAAGCTCAAAATGTGTAAGCCCAAGTGATAACGCCTTCTTCCTGATACAACTTATCTGCAGCACACTGCTCACATCTGCAAGAGGGCTTAGGAACACTATTAACTTCTTGTGCACCAGGAAAAAAGAGCCTTTCTGTGATAGAGCAGCACTTCTCCTGGGGATTAAGACAAAATCCTTTTTGTTTAGACATTTTAAACCCAGAAAAGCTGGAAGGTTCTTACTTTAATGTATATGGGAGCTATGAGTGTCGAGCAGAGCCCCAACCTCCCATCCTTGCCTGGCATGGGTAAAAGTGTCAGCATCTTCCTGCCCTGTTCTAAACCACAGTCAGGAGCTCTCCATCTGCTCCACCCGTATAATAGATTTTTTAAAGATGGTACTGTCATTCTTTCTGCTACAAATGAGGATTTCTGCCACTAACACAGCTGAAGTCACCAAGTAAAGCAGATCCTGCTGCAAGTATCCAGATCAGATTCCAAAAGGCCCTACAACTGCTCTGGACAGCTGCCCAGCAAAAATACTGCACTACTGGGAGTTGGTGGACTGTTTGGTATGGAACTGAACTTCAAACAGGCTCCAGAAAAAAAAAAAATGTATTTGTATTTAGTTTTGAAGAACCAAACCTGCCTGGTTTTGGAACACAAACGAACCTGCAAGTTTTCTGAGCAGAAGCTGGATGTGAGTTGGTGACATTTCCTGGTAGAAAAGGCAATGTGAAGGGAAAAAAAAAACTGGTAATGCACATGTTAAATGAACCAGTCAAGTGCAGACAATGGAAAAGCTGAAAAATTGATATTGAGGAAAGCATTTTGTGGTGGTAGCTATTTCTCACTGCAGTTCTTTATAACTTCCCAGATGGGAGATTCATGACCCTCAGAAGAAGTCCGTATCTCTGGGGTTTGGCCTGAGGCAGCCCATGACTCACTCACCTGAGAGGGTTTGCTACAAACTGAGAAATAAGCAAGACACAAAAATTGTGGTGGAAACAGCAAAACAAAAGACAAATGAATTAACTGATGGAAGAGCAAAAAAAACCAAACCAAACCTCTGAGCACAAAGGAGGGCCTGGATGGAGAGAGAGAAAATGCTTGTGCCACTGAGGACTCAGAGGAACTGCCATCCCAGGCAGCCGGCTCCATTTCTATCAGGCAAAACAAATTCAGGTGCCTCAGTCTTCAAAAGTAAGATGGGTGGAAATAGAAGATTTTGAGGCTCTATGAGCCATTCCAGCTGCAGCACCATCATTTTCCAGAGGCTCAAGGAAGAGAGAGAATCTGTGGATCTGCATTGCCATCTAACGGCAAGGGAGAGCTTGGAGCATTGGCTGTGGCCCAGCAATGGGCTGGAACAGTAAAAAACAAGGAGGAGATGGCCTACAGGGATAGTCCTTTGCTTTAAATGCAAATCCTGCCTCTGCAGCTGAAAGGTCTCACCGATGACGATTAGTCCAGAGAAAAGAAGAGCAGCCAAAATCTTCTGGTATAGGCTGCTGATTCCTTCTTTTCTAAGATCTGCTCCATTCTGTATTAGTTAGAAATATTAGCATGCATTCAGGATGGCATTTGCTTTCTTCTGCTGCACCCAATGCTGGCAGAGAGACAGGTTTCCCAAGCAGCTGGGTATTTCAGGTGCCGAGTGAATTCTGCCATCCCATTCACAACAGTGTAAAATTCATTATCTCAGGTGTTCAAAGATGCTGCTGGGAAATGCAGGTCAGCAGGATTATTAAAGAAAAAAGGTAGATTTCCCTTGGATCTAGGCACAGGAAAAGCAGATCTACTATTTTCATCACCTTGTACCTTGTGTTCATCAATGGTCATTAATGGATACTTAATGAGAGTGTCATCAGAGAGAGGGTATTTCAGGTTGGTAAAAGCACACACACTGAGAAGGGCAGAGGGAGAGCACCCTGCAGGGAGAGCCCACAGAGCAAAAAATTCAGAAATGTGAGGGCTTACAGATCTTGTCATTTTAAAGGAAACATCAGGAAGATACAAGTTTGATGTTCAGTCTGGTGCCACCTTTTCTACTGATACACCTTATTACATAGTTTCAACAACAGAAAATGTACAGGAGAGTGAATTGTTAGGAGATACTTAAGTTAGTAAAATGATGGAATTTCATTTTAAAGGTAAAGGATTACCAACAGCTTTCTTCTGCTTTGAATTGCTTCTAGCCTTGATACATGCAGCTTTGCATATGAGGAGTTAGAGTTCAGTGTGAAAGAGAGGAAGATCCTTTTTAACTGAAGTTTGGAGCAGAGAAGGAGCTGCAGGAGAAACTGGGGGATTTAAAGTGTCTGCTTTTCCCAGCTAGTGAAATGGGCCATGTTGTGAGTCTCAGCTAACTGATGGGCCACAAAAAGAGTAGGGATTGACAGTAGAGAAAATGTTGAGACCTGCCAGACTTCAGGCCACAGGGCTGACCACCCCCAGTCTGTTCAGATGCCTGCTGTGACAAGCTTCCCATGCAGCCTGCTGCCAAAGGAATGAGCACACTCTCCAACAATCCAACTTCATTTCCTTCTGGTATCCTCTCATATTTACACACCAACTTTGCCAAGCTTTGCTCAGCCCAAACAATCCCTCAGAAAGAAAAGGAAAAACAAAGGAACTCTTACAGCCTGTAAAGCACCTTCCTGCCTGCCTGAAAGAAATGAAAAAAAAAGAAATGGTTTAGAGTGCTCTTCTTTCTCTCTTGGCTGCTCACTGTTTCCCAAGCTAATGAAAACCAGAGGTTGTGGGACTGACAGATTATCATCACTGAATTCTTCAGGTGTTTCTCTCCAGTTCGTGAAGCAGGGAAGGGAAGAAGGGCATGTACCTGGTTGAAGGGCTACAGAGGGTGACATGTTTCTTGATGTTCCTTTCTAAATGCGGCTCTGAGTCATGCAACAGCGTTGATTAGAAAAATTATCTTCCTGCAATTGAAATAGAAAGGAAAAAGAATCTTGTTCGGTGTTGCTTCCCCAGCCCTGATTCCAAGCCTGCCCGAGCCTGTGGCAGGAAGGGAGCTGGTGAACTGACTGGAAAACCACTTGTGCCTCTCTCAACCATAGAAATTATGAAGAGGCTGTGAGAGCAGCTACAGGAACAGCTCAAAATGCACACCTAAGGTTACAAGCAGCTGTCGTACACCAAGCAGCAGCACACACAGCCTTGCACCAGCCTCCATTCCACAAGTCCCTACATGTGCTGAATCAAACAGGGCTAACACAGTCCTTCCCACTCCATTGCCTCTCTTTGTGTCTTCGAACTACATCCCAAAATTTGGTCCTCTGAGTGAGAGAGACTGTGGCACATCCAACCTCACGGCATGCAGGACCACAAGGTGAAACAGGTCTGAAGGCAGAATGGCAGTGGCAGCATGACTGAGGGAAGGAAGACCTGAAGGATCCAGAAAACACAGCCAGCTGGTTTGAACAGGCAGCAGCAATGTCAGCTGGACCACCAGGCTGCAGCCTGCTGAGGAAAGTTATTAAAGGTGTATCTTGTCCCAAAGAAATTTGGTGGGGATCAGTAGGGCTGTGCTGGAGAGGCAACTGCAGCACGGTTGTGGCTGCCATGACCCCGTGTCCTGTGGTCACCAGCACTGACCCTCTCTCTGCTCCTTGGGTCTTCACCCCAAAACCCCTGAAGAGCCTGCTGCTCTCAACCAGCAAACTTCCAGGGCTGGAGGGTGAGGAGAAATGCAAGTGATTGTGATTAATGTGGTTTATTGGGTTGTAATGACATTTCTCAAGGTCTGGAAACACTGATAACACAATGCTTCCCCCTACACCATAAAGCCACTCCAGGCTGAGGTACTATGTGTCTTCACCTTCCACTGTTCAAATCACAGAATAGCTTAAAAGTCATTGGAACTGGACTAAAATAATATCCAGGGGCCACCTTGCCACAGAGGTACCCGGAAAAAGCACATTTAATTATGAGAGGTGTTCAGAGGGATTACAGGCGCACACCAAGTGCCAGCACTAGTTCCCAAGCAAACACTGAACCTAGAGCTGTTAAAAAATCCGATTTATTTTTTTTTTTAATCTTAAAAAAAAAAAAAGCAAGCCGATCAGCTGCCGTTCGCAGGGCGGGGCCGGGGCCGGGCCCGGGCGGGACGATCCCCACAGCCCGCCGGGAGCCGCAGTCCGCGGGCGCCGCCATCTTGGCGCCGCCTCAGCACAGCCCCCGGGGGCTCGCGGCAGCCATCTTGGGGCGGGGGGCCACGCATCAGGCGGTTTTTGTAAAATTAATTCGTTTTGATTTAAATAAATGTAAATTGTTGTCGTGTTTTAACCCCAGTTGGCTGCCAGGCACCACATAGCCACTTGCTTGCCCACAAGCGGGATCAGAGAGAATTGGAAGGGTAACAGTGGAGAACTCATGGGTTGAAAGAAAATTTAATAGGAAAAACAAAAGCTGTGCACACAAGCAAAGGAAAACGGGAATTAATTCCTGTGGGCAGGTGTTGTGCACCTCCAGCAGAACAGTGCCCCATCCCATGGAATAGTGACATGGGAAGACAAATGCCATCACTCCAAAAGTCCCCCATTTGTTCCTCCTTCTCCCCATTTATATCCTGAGTGGGATGTCAGATGCTCTGGAATATCCTGGCCATGTCCCCTCCCAATCTCTCAGGCACCCCCAGCCCCCTCCCCAGCCTGGTCCTGTAAGTGGCAGGAAAGGCCTTGGCTCTGCAAGCTCAGCAGTAACAAATACATCACTATATTTTCAACCCTGTCTTCAGAACAAATCCAAAACACAGCCCTGTACCAGCCACTGGGGAGGAAATTAACTCTATCCATCCACAGGCATTGTGCTGGTGTTGGCTTTATGTTTGCTCTACCATAATGTTTAGCTCAATAAAGGGCCAATTTTTCCTTAAAAGTCTCTCCCAAATACTTTTCAGTGCTGTGCCAGCTCAACCCCAGAGGATGGGGAAATTGTGGGTCTTGTGACAAGTGTCCTGATGGCCTCATGGCTGGGGATGCTGAGAGCATTTGTGTCAGAGGGACTGAGAGGTTGTGCAGGGAGCTCAGGCTGTGCGTGACGTGGGAGGGAGCACAGAGAGCAGAGCATGGCAGAACTGAGGAGGGAAGGGGCATCGTGTGGTCAACAGGACCTGGATGGGGAAAGAACTGGGGGAATGTGAAGGCTGGATATCAGGAAAAGGTTCTTCCTCCTAAGGGTGGTTGGGCACTGGACATGTTCCGCAGGGAACAGTCGCAGCCCCAAGACTGCCAGAGCTCCAGGGGCGTTTGGGCAACACTCTCAGGCACAGGATGGGATTCTTGGGGGTATCTGTGCAGAGCCAGGAGCTGAACTTGATATCCCTGTGGGACGCATCTCCGTATATTCTATGGCTCTGTGCAGGTGCCAGGGTAGTAAAGTCAGAAAGCGCTGCCAGGCTGCTCTGGAAAGTGCCGTACATCAGTACATCAGAACCTCAGAGCAGGCAGGAGAAGGCCGTGCTGGGCTGTGAGGCTCAGCAAGAGCATGTGAAGAGATGGAATGGTTTTGGGGATGTGTTTAATAGAGCTGCAAAAGGAAGCAGAGCTTGTTCTGGGGGTGTTGGATGTTCTGCTTGGTGTCCTCTGTCAATGGAGCTACTTCTGTTCTCCCCAGAGCCTGTTCTTCCCTGACAGAGTGAAGGTGACTCCTTCGTACAGCAGAAGGAATAATTTACGGTGCTCATCAGACTGCAACTTCAGGTGTTGTTCAGTTCCCCAAGCATTTAGTGAGGGAAATTTCAAGGACAGGCACTCAGACTCACTGAGTTTGCCTTAAGCATGAAATTGACATCTAAATTTGAGCTTTGTTATGCATTATACTATCACACATTATAGCTAGTTCCTTAACACCAGTGCTTATTTTTACAGCAAAAAACCTCTGCTGTCTCATATCCTGCATCTTTTTATAACTTAAATTTAGCTACTTCTTAAGCATATTTTTGAATTATTTATTTATTTTATGTATGGATTTATTTTGGAATAACCTAAAGAGATCCTTCCCTTCATTAGCCTCATGCCATTATTCCAGGAAAGCAGGCCATCCCCAAGACTGGCTGGGTTGGTTAATTGCTCTGCACACACAAAGGGGAGCTAATCAGCTTTTCTTCAAGCATGTGTTCATATGTCAACACTTTTGCTTCTGTCAGAAGCTTAAAAATGGAAACAGTTTTCTCTTTAAGAAAACAGGACCCAAATAAGGAGATGGAGTGCTGAAGATTCCTCTAGTGAGTCTGTTCCAGCTCATTCCTTAGAAAGGCTGTGGATGGAACACCAGAGAAGAGGCCAATAGATCTGGGTTTTGTCCAGGGGGCTCTGGGTTTAAAGCTCTCTAAAACCACTTGTAGCTCATTTACCCTGTGACTTGCCTGGGTACAACTTCTTTCTCTGTCCAAGCTGTTAAAAATCTAAAATTTTACACATCAGATTCTTTTAGTTGCGTGACAGATCCAGACTATCCTTCAGCAAAAATGGAAGCTATCAAGAAAAAGATGCAGATGTTGAAGTTAGACAAGGAGAATGCCATTGACAGAGCAGAGCAGGCTGAGACAGATAAGAAGGCAGCTGAGGATAAATGCAAGCAGGTAAGTGGAAATAAAATCACTGGCTGTGTGTGTGCTGTAGAAATAAGTGTAACAAAATACTGTGTGGCAATGTTCTGATTCAGAGAGCAAAATAATTTGAAGTCAGTTTTCTGTTAATCTTCTTTTGAAGTTTTTTGCCTTTTTGTTATGCTTGCACAGTCAGGACTAGGCTGTAACTTCTCAGTCTTTCCAAAATTAACATCATCCACTGATTATTAACAGTACTTTGTCTAAGTTTTCTTGAATCTTACATAATTGTCCTAATTTTCTCATGCTTTGATTCCATGCAAAAGGCCTTTACATATTTAAAATCAAAGCTGTAAACCCTGACACCTGTAGGACTAGTGCTAATAGAGTCGGCTGTGTCTAAACATTAATTAAGCTTCTCCTTGAAGTGAATTAATAAAGTTCACTTCAAGTTCTTGGTGCAGAGAGTGCCCCTTAGAGGTGCCAGCTGAGACTCAACAGGAGATATGTTGTCTTATTTTTTGGTCAAGAATAATGGAAAATATCTTAATTTGAATGCTGTTCTTTTAACAGAACTCTAATGATAATGTTGTCATATTCTTTTGCTTTTCAAAGTCTTTATTCTGGGTCTCTCTCTCCTATCTGAGCTTTATTATTTCCAGAATGATCTTGAAATGTTAGCTGCCTACATTCAAGTTTTTACAGCACTTCTTGTAAAAGTACCCCATCTTCCCCTTTTATGTTCTCTAAATTTGGCTGCTTCTACTTCTTCCACACTGCTCTAATATGTTATAAGCATTCATCAGGCCTAATATTTCTTCTTTAGAAAAATAAATCTTTGATCTTACTCCTCTCTTTTCTGAATTGTCTCAAAATTTTCAGCTTCTTTTTTAATGTGGGCACAGTACTCAAATAATTACTTTAATATTCATATACAAAGTCAGCATCTGCTTCATGCTGCTCACTGTCCCTCTGTTAGAACATCCAAGCAAGGTTTGCAGTTCTCTCACACTCTCTGGTTACTCTCTGCAATATAACAACGTTCCAGAATAGCACACTACCAAAAATGTCTTTAAAACTATCAGTGAAACTAAAATGAAGGAAGTACACCAAAACACAAACTATTTTGATAGAGTAAATTTCTGTGAAGGTGGAGCTAAATGGATAAATCAGTGTTGCAACAGACTGAGCTGTTTTGTGTTGCAAATGAAAGGATGAAGCAGATGGGTTTGCAGGCCCACCCTTATCAGCAGCAAGCCTTTGATAACGTGAATTCTTCAGGGAGCATGAGACAGTTTGTCACTAAACAGTCTCCCAGCAGGTTATAAATAGCACCATTCTAGTGAACAATATGGATTTATATGGTATGGAGGAGTCTGAGCCTCATGGTATAATGAAGTATATGGTGTTGAGCCACAGTTAGAGAATAATCCAGGCTGGAAGGGACCTCCCGAGGTCACTGAGTCCCACCTACAGCAAGGCCAGCCCTGTTCCCTCCCACATCCAGAGTGTCTCTTTTGGATTGAAGTGTCCTGAACCACATACAAAGATCATTAAGGAAGGATGACTAATTTTTTTCAGCACAGGAATTGAATAGTTTCCCAAAAAATCACCAGGTAATAGTGTTTGAACAAACACTAAAAGGACATCATTTTAAAACATCTGTAATTATGCTGCAAACTGCTGCAGGGTGTCAAAAAAAAAAAAAAAAGGGAAGTGAAAAAGGGCTTACACTAAGTTCTGTATTGAACCAGATCCTGTGTGTGTGTGGTGGTAGGCAATGTTGTTCAAGGATGGCATGTTTTAAAAGATCCTTCCCTGGCAACTGCTACCAGTCATTCTCAGACTACTGTCACCAGCAGAACTTTGATCTGGTCTTTTGTGGCTTTTTGTATGCTACATTGGGTTAAAACTAATAGTAAAGAGTGGTTTTATCATATTCAACTGTAACTGTAACTGATACTACAGTTATGCTCACTTCAGTATGCTCACTTTGGATTTTCCTCTTGAAAGGTAGAGGATGAGCTGGTAGCTCTGCAGAAGAAGTTGAAAGGAACTGAAGATGAGCTGGATAAGTACTCAGAGGCTCTCAAAGACGCTCAGGAAAAACTGGAGCAGGCTGAGAAGAAGGCCACTGATGTACGTATCCATGGGGAACACTTGCCTGTAACTCTGCTCTGTGTATTTTGTATGCACTTCACTGGTTATACACACTTTTGCTGGGGGATAGAAAGGCGGGTTACAGTGCAGGTTTTAATCTCCTCTCCCCTCTGCTAAGGAGAACGGGGCTGTTCTGCACCGAGACGTGGAGCACACAGCTGCCCCGAGAGCCGGCACCACTTGAGGCTCGATGGGTACCCGGAGGGGACCTGGTGGGACCCCGGGTGGGACCCCCGGGTGGGACCCTGGGGGACCGCTCCCCTCCCCGCCCCCGAAACGGGTGGGAATTCTTTAGGAAAGGCGAAATCTCCGTTAATAGAAATAAACAAAATGGTGACTTTTGACGACAAATAGGCCGGCAGCAGAACTCTGCCGTGGCATAAGGATGCCCTTTGCCTCCATCCCCGCGGCAGGGTTAAAGGCCACTCCAGGCTCCCCGCCGCACCCCGCCCCGTTGTGGCAGTGCCGAAGCGCAGGCAGGGCCGGCAGCAGCGCGCAGAGCTCTGGTTCGGGGGGGCCTGGGGAGCCCGGGGAGCGCGGCTGCGGGGGCTGCACACCCCGGGCTGGATCGGGGGGGACGAGCGGGGCGGCGGCGGGCGCGACCCTCCCTGCCGTGCCCGCGCTCGGCGCGACCCTCCCGGCCGTGCCCGCGCTCGGCGCTACGTCACCACCTCCACCTCCAGCCGCGTGACGTCAGCGGGCCATTGAAAGGCGCGGGCCCGCCACGTGCAGCACCTCCGCGCCCAGCCCGCCGAACGCGCCGCGCCCATGGCCGCGCCGAGCTCCCTGGAAGCCGTCAAGAGGAAGATCCAGTGCCTGCAGCAACAGGCGGATGAGGCGGAGGATCGCGCCCAGGTCCTCCAGCGGGAGCTGGACCTGGAACGGGACCTGCGGGAGAAAGTGAGACCGCCCGGGCTGCCTGCTCGCCTCTCTCGGTCGCTCTCTCCCGGGCTGCTCCTTCCTTCCTGTCTCTGGCTCTCTCTCGCTGCGGCGCGCCCGGCTCTTCCCCGCTGCGGGAGGATGGCTCGGCCGCCGGCTGCCTCCATCCCTGGGCTGTCCCCGCGCTGCTCCGCTGCGCTCCGCACTCACCGCCCGCGGGAGCCGCCGGCGCTGCCGCAGCGCCGCGCCCGCACCGGCCCGGCCCGTCCCGTCCCGCGGGGGCACC
>VZUI01000562.1:0-18945 GCA_013401135.1 Cettia cetti | reverse complement strand
TAGGGAGTGATAAGGTCACCTCTGAGTCTCCTTTTCTCCAGGCTAAACAACCCCAGCTCCCTCAGCCGTTCCTCACAGGGTTTGTGTTCCAAGCCCCTCACCAGCCTCGGTGCCTCCTCTGGACGCACTCAAGTGTCTCAATGTCCTTCATGAACTGAGGGGCCCAGAGCTGGACACAGCACTCAAGGTGTTCCCTCACCAGTGCTGAGTACAGGGGAAGAATGACCTCCCTGCTCCTGCTGGCCACACTATTCCTGATCCAGGCCAGGATGCCACCAGGACACATTGCTGGCTCATGTTCAGCTGCTGTCACCAGCACCCCCAGGTCCCTTTCAGCCTGGGCACTGTCCAGCCACACCGTCCCCAGCTGGTAACATTGTAGGGGGTTATTGTGGCCAAAGTGCAGGACTCAGCACTTGGACTTATTAAACTTCATCTTATTGGACTCTGCCCATCCATCCAACCGTTCCAGGTCTCTCTGCAGAGCCCTCCTACCTTTCAACAGATCAACACACACTCCCACTTTAGTGTCATCTACAAATTTACTAATGAAAGCCTCAACACCCTCATCCATGTCATCAACAAAAATATTGAACAGAACTGGCCCCAGCACAGACCCCTGAGGGACACCACTGGTGCCTGGCTGCCAGCTGGATGCAGCAGCACTCACCACCACTCTCTGGGCCCAGCCATGCAGCCAGTTCCCAAACCAGCAAAGAGTGCTCCTGTCCAAGCCACAGGCTGCCAGCTTTTCCAGAAGTATGCTGCGGGAGACAGTGTCAAAGGCCTTGCTGAAGTCCAAATAGACAACATCCACAGCCTTCCCTGCATCCACCAGGCAGGTCACCTGGTCATAAAAGGAGATCAGGTTGGTCAAACATGACCTACCCCTCCTAAACCCATGCTGGCTGGATCTGATATCCTGGCCATGCTGTGAGTGCTGCATAATGATATAGTTTCAATAGAAACTGTTCTATTACCTTACCGGGTACTGAGGTCAGGCTAACTGGCCTATAATTACCAGGATCCTCCTTCCCACACTTTTTGTGAATGGGTGTCACATTGGCCAGCTTCCAGACATCTGGAACCTCACCAGCAAGCCAGGACTGTTGCCAACTCATCACCCTCGGATGGATCCCATATGGTCCCACAGATTTATGAACATCAGGCAGCTCAAAATTTCTCTGACAGCCTCTTCCTGGATAACAGGGGGGACCATTCTGCTCCCTGGCACCATCAACCAGCCCAGGAGGACAGTTGCCCTGAGGACCAGCCATTTCCCACTAAAGACTGAGGCAAAGAAGGCATTCAGCACTTCTGCCTTCTCCTCATCTGTAGTTACTAAGTTCCCTCCCACATCCAATAGAGAACAAAGGTTGGTCTTACCCCTCCTTTCATTAATAAATTAGTAAAAACAATTTTTGTTATCCTTTATAAAAGTTGCCAAATTAAGTTTGAACTGAGCTTTGACCTTCATAATCTTTCTCCTACATGACCTAGCAGCTCCCTTAAATCCTTCCTGTAAAACCTGTCCCTCCTTCCCAAGATGATACATTCTCTTTTTACTCCTAAGTTCCTTTGAAGCCTTGTTGCCCATCCAGGCTGTATGTTGGCCTCATCGGCTTGTCTTTTGGCACACAGGGACAGTCTGCTCCTGTGCCCTCAAGGTCTCTGTTTTGAAGCACACCCACCTTTCCTGGACTCATTTGTTTTCAAGAGCTGTTTCCCAAGGAATTCTCTGAATAAGTCTCCTAAACAGGCCAAAGTCTACACTCCAGAAGTCCAATATAAAAGTCTTGTTGATGCTTCTCCTGATTTTACCAAATATTGAGAACTCTAAAATTTCATGATCTCTGCACCCAAGTGGCCTCCAACCACCACATCTCCCATCAGCCCATCTCTATTTGCCAACAACAGGTTTAACACAGTCCCTACAGGTCTAATCTCGTCCCTTCCCTGGTGGGCTCACTCACCAGCTGTGACAAAAAGTTGTCCTCCACACACTCTAAGAACCTCCTGGACTGCCTCTTTTCTGATGTATTAAGTTCCCATCAGATAACTGGGAAAAGTCACATACAAGACTTAAATTCAAAAAAAATTAAAGTCACCTAAGAGAACAAGGTCTAGTGATCCTGAAACATCTCCAGCTGCTTATAGAATAAGTTGTCCACCTCTTCTGCCTAGTTGGGTGGACAATAACAGACCCCCAGTAGGATGTCAGCCTTGTTGGCCTTCCCCTTAATCCTTACCCATAGGCATTCAACCTCATCATCATTAGTTTCAATACCCATGACATCAAAAACTTCCCTGATATAAAGGGCCACCCCTCCACCTCCTCCCCCTTTCCTGTCTCTTCTGAAGAGCTTGTAGCCAACCAGTGCCGTCCTCCATCACAGTGCCATGTGAGTCGTGCCACCACATTTCTCTGAAGGCAACTACATCATAGCTTTGCTGTTGCAGCATGTCCTCCAGCTCCTTTGGTTTGTTATCCACCTTATACTAAAAAGCAGCACTTCTTCATATGAGGTTATCACACTATACGTCAGTAACATATTCAACAGAAAACTAATCAGGAGAAACAGAAGAAAAAAAAATCACAGAATCATAGAATTGTGAAGGTTGAAAAAGACCTGCAGAGCTTTAGGACACAGTATGCATATCTGCTTGAACTGTTAATAACTATTTTCCTATACATTAGCATAGAAGAAAACTCACTATTTATGCACCAAGACCTTAAGTGCCAGCTGAGCAAAATTATGCACAAGGCTCCAAGCTATCATTTTCAGTGTGCAGGGATGTTGATAATATCTCTACAGCAGGAAACTGCCCATAATCACTGATCACCAAGTCTCTTATTCTGATTTGAAGAATGGGAGAGGGAAGGCAATTTTAGTTTTAACTCTTCTGATGATTCAGAGCAAAAGGCATACTGGGTGATGATGTAGAAATGATGCACTGAATACCGATTTTCAGCACAACAGTTTCATTAACTGATGGACTTAAGGGTTGAGAAATTATTCTACGGTGAATATAAGACACATAAGCCAGAATATGGTGCACAACCACCATTTACTTGAGACAGCGAAGCAAATCTTCCAGGCCAGAGAGAGAGATAAGTTTTAATCTGAAATTTTAAGCCTTATATCAAAAAGGTGAACAAACAATTTTTGAAAAAAAAATTCTAATGAAATATTTGCTTTATATGAAGGAAAAGATCTCATGTCACTTATAAAACTCATTGAGCTGGAAATGTACTGTCATGAAGTTTGAAAAATCTTTTGTGAACCCTCTCTGAGTGTGGTCCTTAAATAAGGTTGTTAGACAAGTGGTGATTAATGATCACCTCTGTTTAAAAAATACAGGTGTAAGGCTTTATTCTTTGCTATCAATTTTCTGTGTATATTATCTAACAATCATTTTTACCATAAGTTTTGATTTCAATCACACTGTTTCAATAATTATTCAGTATTTATTTTCCTTCCTTCCTGCCTTCCTTCCTTCCTTCCTTCCTTCCTGCCTTCCTTCCTTCCTTCCTGCCTTCCTGCCTTCCTGCCTTCCTGCCTTCCTGCCTTCCTTCCTGCCTTCGTTCCTGCCTTCCTGCCTGCCCTCCTGCCTGCCTGCCTGCCTGCCTATCACTTTTGATGGACAATATTGACTTATAACAATCTCATAAAGCATAAAAATGTAAAGGGAAAAATATATCCCTAAGCAGATATTATATTTATTCTCTTCAATCCTGTCACATATACATTTGTATGTTATGCATTGAAGTCATACAGATTTAAAAAAGGATATGCATAAAGATCACATACAAGTGTGGAAATTCTGAAACTTCCAACAGGGAAATGTATTTTTATTAAACAGCTGAGTAGATAAAAGTTTGAGATCTACATATAAAATTGAAAATAGTTTAAACACAGGCAGTGAAATTCTACTCCCTTTGAAATGTGTTGTATCAGGTAAAAAATAAGAAATGAGATTTTAGTCACACTTTTCTGTGTCCTGTCCACCCCTTCCCAACAAATGCTGGGAATCCAGAGAAAAAGGCTTTGTAAGGTTAAAAGGTTTATCATCCACAAACTTCACCAAGATAAGAGAAGCACCTGAATAGACTGTGAAGTCCTTGCTTTTGTTACCATCTTATCAGAAGTTCTATTACATAGGATTGGATTTTGCTTTTTGTAGGATTTCGCCAAAACCAGAAGATCTTTAGAGGATATATCAGCCGTAGTTGCATGATGCCCTGTGACAATCTGTTTACTTTGCACCAAAGTTTTCTGTACAAAAATCCATACTTGCACACAGGAAAAAAGTAGGTTGGGCTTTGGTGTCTCTGGCATGTTTTCTCTATGTGGTGGTTTCCTTTTGCCTACCCCAAACAGAAACTTTGTGAAGTATATCTTCATAAGTGCTGCAGCTCTGCTTCCTAGGAAGTGGCTGGAAATTGTTCACTGACAAAAAAGTAGAGAACAAACCTATCTTTTTTTTCTTCAGTTTTTTCATACACAAACTTTCACATTTTCTTTAGTAGGCTGCTTTATCTCAAAATACAAGTTGCTCTCCCTCTTATTTTCTCTGCCCTATCCATCTGGGAAGTGGAAGTGATAGAGAAGCTTGGTGGATTTGGTGGGCATCTGGTGGTCAGCCAAGGTCAACCCATCACAAAACTTACTAATTAATAAGGTTATATTTTCCACAGAGGGCAAAAAAACACTCTAGGTGCCCATCATCGATAGCTTGGAGAGGCTTAGGTTCCCTGATATATTACAGGGATGATGCTGTAACCTGCTTTGTCCTTCCATCAGACTCTGCCTCTGTCCAATACTATTTCTGCTATTTCTGCTGTAATTGTGAGCAGTTTGATTTTTCAAACCATCTCAGCTCTGTCTATGCTCCCCTGGTCCCCTTATAGAAAACCAATTTGTTTTTCTTTCTCTGCCTGAAGATTTTGTAAACATCAGAACTATTTCCAAAGTATCCCCTCATACCTCCACCCACTATTTATGGACACTGCAGCAACTGATAGGATCACAAGTTTTGTGTAGGATGCTTTAATAGGTAAAGAGTTTTAGGGCTAAGACATGAAATCCCTAAGAGACTTCAACCCATGCAGTTAGTCTTCCTTATGCTCAAGCTGAATAGAAGAGTAATCTTATTGTCTTTTGCAATGCTAATAAGTATTTGCTTACCACTTTGCTAAGCCTGTGTGTGACTTTTGGGTGGACTGCTATTCACCCCATTATCTATTTGTTTATTTATGTATTTAAATAAATACATATATCACAAGAAAGCTTCTTAGATTTCTAGATTCTGATTACTGATCCATTGCTGATCTATATATAACACAGCTCAAACATTAAGGCTTATGCATTTCCATGCCATGCCAAGGAGCTATCTTGAAATTTTTTGAATTATTAGATAAGTTAATTTAACCATTTAATTTGTATAATGTTGATAATATTTATTTTGTATCTGTAAAACTAAAATGAGGAAGGTGGATAATTTTAAAAAAAAGTGTTTTACTTAAAGGAATTTCTGGCTTTAACATGAGTTTTCCTGTCAGCCTTCTGTGAGGCTTGTCCTTGACACCAAATGCCAAAACATCTTTTTTAATATAAATTATTAAGAAAGAGCATTGCATATGTTTTGCACCAGATAAATTATGCACCCACTTTAATCTAGACGAGAAATAAGGAATTCCTATTTCACTGCACATCTGAATTTTGTATGGAATTTTGCACATACTGTGATGCTGGGCCCAATATTTTATGCATCAGCATATCTCATGTTTTCTTTATAAACTGCAGAGAATATGCACACTGAGTTATGTGTTTTATAAAAGGAAAGAAAGAATCTAAAATTAAAATAATATAATCATACAAGGAGTGTTTCTTGGGTCTTTTCCACCATTTTCTGCTTCTTCCTTCCCCGTGAACCTTTTCCCATACTCTTGGATTATTTTGAATCTCTGAAGTTACATGAAATTTCATAAATTAATTTCTCAGTAGGAGGCTGAAGAAGCAAAAAATCCAGTGCACAAAATCTAATAATCTAAATGCGACTCTGGTCTCAGACTTTTGCTCATTTGAAGTAAACTCAAGCAAACTTTTGTGGGTTTTTTAAAATTTTGTTTTGTTGGGGGTTTTTTATGCGTTGAATAAGATGGTTAACTTATTAATTTTCTCCATGTCTTTAGTCCTGCCAAGATTGCCTCTAGCAAGGGGTATTGATAGGAAAAGATGAGAAACATAGAAGGTTAACACAGAAGGGCAGATAAACAAATAGTATTTGATCCAAAGCCTGTTTGAGTCAATGAGAGATTTTTCCATTGACTTCAGGAGACTTTGGACCTGACCCATCAGGCATTTATGTATCAATATGGTGAAATGCTGAGCAGCTCCTCTGAAATGTCAGTTGTCTTCAACTCCCATCTGTGTCAGAAAGAGTCAGAGGGGTTCACTGCCCTGGAGATTTGGAGTGTTTAAAAGTTAATAAGAAAGTACATGGCTGAGAGAGTAACAAGGGGACAGAGACCACAGACTTTACTTACAGCTCCTGAGAAAGCCTGTTAAAGTCAATCAGATCAAGTAGGCACAAGTGCTTTGGTGAATTAAGCAGAGGGAAGAAAGAGAAGCGAGGAGATAGCATCTGAAGTAGAAAAGGTAAAAAAAAAAAAAAACAAAAAAAACCACAAGTAGAAAAGGTAAAAAAAAAAAAAAAAAAAAAAAACAAAAAAAACCACCCAAACTGAGTTTAACAGGAGAGTGGAGAATGAAGAAAAACTCAGAGGAGAGTTGAGATCAAATTTGAAGCAGGAGGATGAATACTCAGTTATGTCTGACTTTTTCCTCCCAAACACAATCTACAATGGGAGTTCAAATGCTTTTATTTTGTTGTTTCATTCTCTTCTTAGCACTATTTAGTTTTCACTTCTGATTTTGAGCAAGTCCTAAAATTGCATAAGATCTCTGGGACATTTACAACCTTCTATTTCACATAACACTCCTGGGATCTTCCCTAGGGGCTATATTTGAGAGGCAAATTAATTTTGTTCACAGCTGCTGGCATGACACAAATACTGTTTTTCCCTTTGCAAATTTAACCCCTTACTATGGTTTTGTGTTTTTTTCTTATTCTTTTCACTAGTGTGCCAGAAATGTTTTCCATTTCTGAGATGTGCATTTCATTCAGACAGGCTCAAAAAGAATGAAGGGCTATTAACAGGCCACCAGAAAAAGGGAAATGCTAAAGAAAGGCAAAAGATCTGATTTGTGTTAAGTTACATATTCTAGGTCACTAATCCTAAAAAGTGTCAAGAACAGGATACATAGATTTTCATAAATCACTCCAGAGGGGGTCATTAGGTCCCTATGCCTGACTAAAGCAAGATCAAGAATTTCTAAACTATGTTTTTGTTCTGTTCATATAGACATAGAAGCAGACCAGGCACATATAGACAAAGAAACAGTATGTTTTATAAATAAATGCAGCCAATTAATGAAGCTCAAGCAGGCATCATTTTTTCTAATGATAAATAAAAATACCTTTGAATGTGGATGCATAAGAATGGCATAAGAAAATCATCACAAATACTGAAATTCAACAGAATAAATTATTTTACTGTGCTGCTAGCTTTCCTCGCAACTCCCTGACATACAATGCATATGATATTTTAACCCTTTATGCATAAGCTTTGGTGATATGGAAAATAGTATTGCTTTTGTCTTCTTCAAAACTAAGTAATTATTTTTCCCCAGGCCAAAACAAGATCTATATGTCTGTTTTGCTGCATGAAAGTCATGAGAATAATATAAAATCTTTAAAATTTACCTTAAATTGTGCACTGTTTTTGTTTACATTATACTGCCAATATCTAAAGTATAAAAAGCTGTAAAATCAAAAAAAGTAAAACAAAACAAAACACCTGAAAAACTAAAAAAAAAAAAAAAAAAAAGAGAGAGAGAGAGAAATAAAAGGGGAAATGTTGAACTGATTTTCTGGGGGGAATGGAGAAAAAGAAATAATATTAAGAACTTAATATGAATAACATTCCCAGCCTGAATGAAGGAAAGAAATACTAAAATAATTTCACAATGTTTTTCTGCATTTTTCTCAAAAAGAGATTTAACAAAATAATGGGAAAAAAATTCCCAAGCTTTGTTATTCAGATTTCAAAATATTGCAATGAGCAAGAGCATAAAATACAGTTTGCTAGACAACAGAAAAATATTTGAAGATCAAATTGATCTTGAATAAATTTTATTTCAAAAAATCTATTTAATCTATTTCAATAAAAAGAGTGTTTCTTCAAAAATACATATTTACTGTTGAGATACTTTCTGGAAAGGGTAAAATTTTCTCAGCTAGTCATGGCTGAGACCATTTTATGAAGGATGAGTTCAACAGTAAGTCACTAAAGATAGGATTCATTTAATTGATTTCATAATCCGGTTACTAATAGATAGTATTAGTAACTTAGAAATGCATATTTCCTTCAAAGGTAGTGGAGAGAGAAGCACCTGGAATGTACAGATCAGTGATTCATATATGAAATAAAATAGTCATCCTCTGGAATTATCTACATTAATCTTTCTACCTTTCTCTTTCCCTCTCCCTCTCTCTTCCTCTTTCTCTTCCATTCTCAAGATCTTTCTCTCAATCTTCTTCCTCTCTCTCTATTTATCTTTCTCTCTGTCTTTTCAGTACAAAGGAAATTGATATGACTACTTAGATTACTTGGTTGGCATGCAAACTAATAAAGGTCTGATAAAAGCCTCTTGAGTTGCTTTTAAGTAGTATAATAAAGTTGAAAAAATATCAATCTTTTGACTCTGTCATGATGTAAATCAGCACTATTCCTATTTATCAACATTTAGTTGATGTCACACATATAAATATATAAAATCTACTTAAGACCCAACCTTTGAGATCTTAAGACATTAGTAATTCTATTGATGCCTAATTTTTTTTTAATCTGATTTATTCCAACTATTTAGCAAACTATTTTATTAAAGAAATAGTCATAATTAATACAAGGAACAAAACCTTTAGGACAAAGTTATAAGAATGCTCATGAGAGTATTTAGCCAGGTGATTTAAATCAAATTTGAGGTTATTTCTGGCAAATACAGTGTTTTAACAATTATGGATATGTTACTAGTAACATCTTGATATTTTATCAAAGGGTGTGCATGTGCTGCTCACTCAGAAAGTTGTCACTTCCTGAGAAGGGAATTGAGTTCTGATTTTCTTTAAAATAAACATTTAAAATAAGTTGTTTTCCCTTTCTTTTTCTTTCTTTCTTTTTTTTTTTTTTTTTTTTTTTTTCCCCTGACACATAAACAAAGTCCATCCAGAGCTCTCTTTGAAGCATATTCTCAAACTTGTGCTGCTATTCTTGTGGCTGCTCAGAAGCAGAACTCGAGTGAGTTCTGCTCTGTTGATGCTGTATCTGCTGCTTCCTGTGGATCCAATTTACATGTTATCTGTGCTGTCTAAAAGGGTCTGATAGAGAGGTCATTATGACATCTTGGCTGAGGGGCATTAAGGCATCCATTTTAAGTCAGCAAAGAATCATTGTTATCATTGTTCTGAGGTATGATTAATAATTTTGAGGTTTCTACTCCCCCACCTACGCCTTCCTATACGATATGTTAGTGCAAAACCTTGACCTTGCAGAGAAAGATAATAACAGAACATTTCTTGGTATCCATGTGATTAATACAGCAGTCTGGGAATCGCAAGGAGACTTATGGAATACAACCAAGATGCTTGAATACATCAATGATCTCTCTGCGTTGTTCACCTTCTTACTAAACAATTTATCAGCTTAATGATACTCACATTCAAGTGTCATAATTACAGCCAACTCTTTAAAAAACATCAATTCAAAAGCTGAAAATGTAGCCATTCTTTCTTTTTCCCTCCCTCCACACTTTCTACAATTAGCTATTAATGCCAAAATATGGTCTTTATTCATTCTACTGACACAATATAAAACCAACGTAGATTTCCCATTTTTCATAAAATTTCCATTCGCACTATTAGTTTCGCTGATAGCAGGCTGGGAAATGTTGTTAAGCTACAAGATGGACGACACTGCAAAACCTCAGCATGTTAAGAAGCCATAAAATTTTATTCAGTTCATTTACTGCTACAGTCCAGTAACCCTATAGTAACAGTGTGCTATTTTTATTGTGTATTTATTTAAAGCTTGACTATTCCCTCTTCTGGGCCATCTAACCAAATTACTCTGGTTTCCTAAAAACTCTATTGTAGAATGTCAAGGGTGTGCTTCTGACCCATGAGTCTTCTTTCTTTCACATATCCTTGGGAGAGTAGTCTGTTGTTTCATAAAAGATGAATTATTAGGAAAAGTAAAAAAAAAGGACACAAAACAACAAGCCATGAGTGAAAATATGTTGCCTTGAGGAATAATGTAGGGATAGGATCACAGAATCTGTAAAAAAAAAATTAAAACTTTTACTAAGACGTGTAGGGTCTCTAGAGCAAGGAATCTCCACACATCTTTAGTGATACCTTGAACCCATTTTAAAAAGTAAAAAAAAAATCATCCTCTCACTAGATGTAGGCTTCTTCTGTCCTAAAAACAAATTAGTTTAAATGTTGTAATTCCATGTAGCTGCTGAAAACTAAGTATTAATAATAAAATTTGATTATATATGGTAGTTCAGGTAAATGGCCTAAATAGAAGGGGAAAAAATCCCAAAAATCAAATCCCAAACCAATTTATTTCTATCGTTCTCAAACCAGCCTGTGTACAAATTGATGTTTCTGTTTCTTTGAACTTTTCTTTTAATTTATTTGTTGATTTAATTGTTTATTTATTAACTTATGTATAAAATCCTTTATCAATTATAGCGATGAATAGCATTTTGAATAACATTTCAACATTTAGCTCAGGATTAGAGAACACACCCACAAAAAATATATATTAAACAGGTTTCTGTTCTTTAAATCTTACAAAATAGCTGGGAAATTTAAGGCCAATGACAAGGGGCAAGTGACATAAACCTCTGGAAAATGCACAAGGCAAATGTGGAGTGATTGTGCATTGATGATGCAAACAGAATGGTGAGAAGTGGTCACAAGATGAAATTTCTCTACCATTGCTGACTTTCTTGTGAAGATCACAATAAAGAAACCAGAATGTTCTCTACTACACTAAGGAATTTTTAAAATGTTGCATAATTTTGCGCAAAAGCGCCCAACAATCCCATGTGGGAGAGATCAGAAATATTGCACATGTGAGACTTTGGGTGGGAGTATGGATCTGCTGGAGGGCAGGAAGGCTCTGCAGAGGGATCTGGACAGGCTGGATCCATGGGCTGAGGCCAAATGTGTGAGGCTGCACGAGGCCAAGTGCTGGGTGCTCTCCCTGTGTCACAACCCCTGCAGCTACAGGCTGGGACAGAGGGGCTGGAAAGCTGCAGAGTGGGAAAGTACCTGGAAATGCTGGTTTCCAGTGGCTGAACATGAGCTGGAGTGCACTCAGGTGTCCAGGAAGGCCAATGGCACCAGGCTTGTGTCAGCAATAGTGTGGCCAGCAGGACCAGGGCAGTGCCCATCCCTCTGTGCTGAGGGCACTGGTGAGGCCACACCAAAAGTGCTGTGCTCACTTCTTTATCCCTTCACAGCAGAAAAAATATTTGGTTGCTGGAGCCTGTCCAGAGAAGGTCAACAGAGTGGAGAAGGGTCTTTAGAATAAGTTATATATTATGGTTACCAAGGTCACATTAGCGAAGTGAAGACAGAAAAGCGTCACACAACAGCAGCTGTCCTCATTGATGCAGGTGAGATGCATCTCAGAGACAGCCGTATGATAACAGGGCATCTAAGTTATTTTATCCAAGCTCCCTATTCAACCCAAAGCAGACATATCTAGAGAGAAATTCATTCCAACAACAAATCGTTTATTTTGCATCAAAATAAATTGTCCTTGGGAACAGCTTAATGTCTCTTTAAGAAAGAACCTAGATGACTGTTTGAAACTGGATGCTTAGCTTCCAGATGGCTATATTTACACCAGATGATCTTAATGCATGATTAGAAGTTGCCAACTACACCTAAGTAATGAGGAAGAATCTATTTAACATAGAATAAAGTAGATGTTCATAAATTAATTATGAGAGCCTCATAAGGACCAAGCATGACTGTACCTACAAGAAAAATTGTTAGCTAGAACAAGCGTTAGTTGCAAGTTGCCTTTTAAAAATTCCTGCCCATATGAGCAAGGGGGATTTGACCAAAGATATTGTTAACAGCATAGTGTGCACAATCTGTGGTTCAGGAAGTCCCAACCTCACTGACGACTGGAAAATGAATATATAGTGAGGGACAAATAACTTCACACTTTCAGTGAATGTCAAAATCTTTCCATTGGCATCTGCAACCTAAGTCAGAAACTAAAGGAAGGACCAGATGGCTTGTTTTGAGATTCCTCTGAACATACCCCACTATTTAAAAAAATAAACAAAAATATAAACAAAATGACACCTCTCATTACACTTCCAAAAATCTACTTGTAGTTTTCCAGCTTGAGAATTTTCTCTTTCATGGCACACAAGCCATAAATTCCTACCAGGAGCTGAAATGAAGCACATTTTTAATAAAGATATCATTTAGTTCTAACAATTTCCAGCAAGAGTGTATCCATTAAAATTTCTTGTGAACAGTTCTACCTTTGTGATGCCCAGAAAATAAAGTCTGTTTTACAGGAACTTGTCATATTTTAACATGGATTTTGATTTCTAATCAAGACACAAAGAAGAAAGAGAAGTTGATATTTGAAATTTGTTCTATCAACACTATCAATTCACCTTAAGACAAAAGGATCAAAATGTCAAGGTTTCACATTGAACAATGAATTGTATTTAGAAGCATATAGAAGTATAACCAGAAATAAGTACCAAATTTTAGATTGAGTATATGTAATAATTAATGTATGATGTTATAAATATTATATTAATCACCATTAATATAACAGAGAAGAAATTCAAAAGATGATTAAAAATAAAATATTTTTCCTTTTTCAAAATTAGATATTTTAAGTTTATGAAAACAAACTGAATGCACAATGATGTCTTCTTCCTGGCTAAAGGTCTTTGGAATGACGTATTTCTGTAAAATATTTCAGTTGGACTGTGTCAGCATTTTCTCATGTAGAATGGTCATGTCTTTTTTGTCTGTACTACTGACTTGCCTCAGATTTGAAAAGTGTTATGAACATTTTTGATGGCATAATGTACACTGAAACTCTTTCTATGCTTTCTTCTAAGATTTTTGTAGTGCATATGAATTTCTTTTTGAGACAAGGGGGACAAGTCTTTACAAAGATGAAGAAACATGAAACAGAGAAGCAAAATAATAGTCATAATAAGAAATAAAATATAAAGCCATCAGCAGCAATTTATTGTCTTGAACCCTGAATTGCATCATTAAAAAAATTTGGAGACTCACTTCTGCTACAGCTGGGAAGACGATGATTACAGCTGGTGCTGTGAAAATATTGCTTTCTAGTAGTAATGGAATGAATTGGACACAAAAGCATATAGAGCTTGTGTCCCCCTACCCCCAGGCCACAAGAGAGAGGGGGGATGATGTGTCCATTTACATTAAGGTAAAAGGTTTTGAATGTACTTATTCCAAACATTCGTGTTAAAGACTAAGAGGTTATGAGGACTATGCCACAGACATTTCCCAAGGGATGGGGAACATACATTAAAATGAAAAAGAGAAATATGTACAAATTAATCAAACAGTGACTATAGGTGATTTCAGCATCTTTAACACTGGTTGGGGAACATTTAAGAATTAATATGTGTAGTAAAAAACAATCTCTCACAGCAGAATGTCACACATGCTTCCCAGAATGGCTGATGTCAAGTTCCAAACAATCCTACTGGCCAAAGAAAAATCAAGCAAATTCAAGTAGGTAAACCAAACTGTGTGATAAACTGGGATTGAACGCAGCATTTTTGAAAGGGATAATTTTCCCAATCAAAAGAAGAGCGCTGCTTTTCACAAGAAAGGAATGTCAGACACTGTTTAGTGCATGCTCTCAGACACAAAGAACTTCATGGAATTGTGTGGAATGAATATGCTGCCTGTGAAGTCTGAAATGCTATACTACAGTGGAAAGGCAGTACAAGCATGAAATGAGAAAACCATAGTTTTCCCTTTTGACTGGTAATTTAAGAGATAAATAAGGAAAACAAGGATTAGAACACAGACCACCTTTCTCTCAGTGGAGTATCAAAAGCATTAGGCTTCCAAATTATGTTTTCTTTTTCATGCTCTCTTTCTATGAATATTGATGAGACAGTGTGTAGCCAGGAATGCCTCAACAGGAGTCATGAATTTACGTATATTTAGGGCATACGGCTGTCCTTGGGTAACAGAAGGACTCATACAGGCTCAGGAAGGATGAGTCTTAAGTAAGTGCTTTAAGCACTTGGTTATAGAGAAGGAAACATGAAAACTAGGAATAAATCAAAAACATTGCAGAAAATCTTACCTCTTGTCTCTAAACAAAATTCCCAGACCTACATGGTATTCATCTTTCTAAGTGCTGGTTTAAACAATGAAATGTGGCATGTAATGTCCCAGTAAAAATCCTTTATGTATGAAAACTGAACGCACCATGACATTCAATTCTTGTTCTCACTACATATCTAGGAAGACAGGTGGCAAATGTTTACTCTGATCTTACATCAGTTTAAGAAAAGTAAAACGCAGAATGGAAATATTTATCTATCAAAGCCACAATAGAAAACAAATCAAACAGAAAAACAAAAAACCCAATTTGGGGATTTTAGAATAAAGAAGTATGAACATTATGTAAACTTATAACACAGAGAAAAATAAAAAAAGTCAGAAAACTATATAGAAAAGAGGATGGGTGCAAGCCTCAGAAGAGCCTTTTACAAATCAACATATCCAAGAGACATTTCAGGGAAAAATAAAATACAGCAAAACCATACGACTATTATTCAAAAAAATAGACTCTTTGCCCCAAGGCTGTAACTGAGGCTGGGGCTCATCAACCCTTGCTCCCTGCTGACTTAAAGAAAAGAATTTCAAATAAGAGAGTTCTAAGAACAAAAGATGTGAATCTCAGAGCAACTAATGAAAGGAAGAGCAAACTTCACCCCCCACCCTAGTTAACTCAAGAAATAGGAAAAAATGTCTGAGCAAAGCAGAACTTCTTTCTCCCCTTTGCTTTTGCTAGCTCTTGAGAGAGAAAACAAACAAACAAACAAACAAACAAACAAACAAACAAACAAACAAGCAGAGATGGAACATACCTGAATGGAAACTTCAAAAACTTGAAGTCAAAAATGAAGCTTCAATAGGCAGAGAACGTTTCCTTGAAATATATCCTTCTATGTATGCATATGTGCAACCTCTCTTATTTCTTATCACTAGAGTTATTTCAGGACAAATTTTTTGAAAGAAAAAGAAAAAAAGAAAATTAACTTCTGCTTCTGTTTCTGTACCTTTTTGTTTGTCGCCAAATTTTCCTTTTACAGAAGCCCTCATTACATAGTTTTTCCAGACAATGTCCCAGTGAACTCTGAAGTCTTTTTAGGTTACCTATGATTCGCACAGCTCTTCTTCAGTACCAGGTTTTTTGGACATTTTTTCCAACTGCTAAGTTTTACTTTAAGAAATATTGTTTTCATCAGTAGACTTTTATATAAATTAGCCAGAAATATATGGCCCAGTGTTCATTGTGATGATGAATTACAATGTAGAGTGATGAAGAAACTCAAAAGTTTTCAGACTTTTAAGTCGTCTGAAAGCTTATTGTTTGATCCAAATGAAAATTAATAACAGTGTTTCATACGGAAATCTATCCTTCAGAAAGTTACTGATGAAACTAACAAATTTTGTATTTAATGAAACAGAAACATATTAAGTCATGATAAACAAGAAATGCTACTGTGGTTTACTTTTTTATTAATAATATTTTCCTTTTTTTTCACAAGGTTCTTTTTAAAGTGTCATTATTTTTTAATTGAAATTCCAAATCTTGTCAGCATAAAAGTTCTTAAATTAATACTGAAATGAGAATAAAAACTTTGGAGAGCTAACATTTGAAGAAAAGAATTTTAATACAGTTTTAAGACTTTGTTGAGACACAACCCTTACACCATGTCCAGCCATATGAAGGATCTGTGACAATTCAGACAATAGTAATGAACAAACAGAACCATTCCTAGTTCTGGTCTGGTTTCAAATCAGCTGAGAGGTGGCAGGAAGGTATTTGACAAAAGACTTTAGCACTCTGACATTTTTAGATGTGTCTCTGCTGTACAACCCTATGCCAACTCAAGGTGCCAGGCCTTTTAGGTTAGGTTTAAAGCAATATGCTGGTGGTGTACTGGGATGACAGATACTTGCCTAACCTCACATTTTTCTCACTAATACCCACATATCCTTTGAATGAAAGGATTTCTGCCCAACAATAAGATGAAAAACATTTGTTTTATCCTTTATTATCGAGGACAAAATTTTCAGAGAACATTTTCCTTACAACACAAAGTCATGTAATGTGATATGAACTCAGCTAAAACTTTGATGTTTCCAGGAAACAGTTACTGAGATTTCTGCACCTCAGAACAGGCTCTGCACCAAACAGGCTCTTCTGTTTCCAAGGAAGTAAAGTTCATCCTGCCATTCCAATACTCCTGGGGATTAAGGGACTCAGGTGAAAAGTAGGCCTTACTAGATAGCAATCCTCACTGAAGATAATACAGAACCATCTGTACACAGCCCTGGAAAACATTCTCTGGGATGACCCTGTCTGAGCAGGAAAGTCGGGCCAGATGACGGTCTTCCATTTCCTTCCCTTCTTTCCCTTCCTTTCCCTTCCAACTTGACCCACATTTTGATTCTGTCACATCAGAGTAAAAAAGTTCAAAAAGGTTCAAAAAGTCTTCTTGATGAATTTTGCTGAATTTCAATCTGCCGTGAGACAAGCAAACAGACAAACAGACAAAATTTTTTGACCGTGGAATTGCACATGCAAATATGTGTTCCCAGGCTGTAAGTAATTTCTAAATAAACTTGGCAACTAACACAATTTCTGCTGAGAAGGATTTTAAAAGATTCTTTGTGTTGCACTTCTTTATTACCTAATTTTGCCTCAGAGCAGACTGCATTAGCAGAATATCATGTCGTCATCTACCTATGCATAACCAATGAATCTTAGAAAGAGCTCTAAGTGTTCAGATTCTGTGGCATTGGGATGGCAAAACTGTGCATGCAATTATCAAGGCAATTATTGCCTTAGAAAATGAAAATGCAACAAGCTTGTTTTGCTATGTTTCTCTAATCAAACCAGAGAGGCAACAGTGCACAAACCTTTAAAGGGAAGGAGGGTCAATTCAATTCTTGTCAGTATCATGCCTACTTTTTTCACACAATAGAATTTGACAAACCTCATCATTTTTATTTTAGGGGAGAAGAACATGGGAAGTGAAAAAAGCTTTTCTGAATTCCCTGTAACTCCTACTTGATCGAAGAACTCCAAATAAAGGAATGAAAAATTGTTTAAAAGACATAATAAAATACTATTTCAACTACCATAAAAGTTACTGCTATGAACACAACAATCATCTTCAATACGATGTAAGTTTTCTGAAGCTACAAAGGATTTCTGATCAAACTCTTGCCTCTTTAAGGGAAATTTAGGTACGTTTTTGTTTCATTTGGTGTTAAATTTTATTGTCAGCAAAAGTATCACAGGGAGACTGTGAATGTATGACAAAATCTGAGATGTAATCATGATTCAACCAATGAATTATTTAAGTCTAGGGGAAAAAGTTGTTTGTTTTGGGGATTTTTTTGCCAGTCCCACTCTTGCTGAGGACAGTTTTAGGCAGCATACCCTTATCCATCCCTTTAATATACAATATGCAGAAACTTTGCTGTGTAATTTGTTTTCACACTGCTGTTGTCAACAATCAAAAAAGATCCTTTCTTTTTTATGACACTTGGCATGGCTGATGGGAAATGAAAGTTGAAAATGCTTGAAAAAATAGAATATAGAAGATTTATTCAACAATTGAATTATTTAAATCTACATAAGAAATCAGGCCTGTAAGGCAACACTTTTGTTTGCAATTCTCCAGGTTTTTTGGGGTTTATTTGATACACAATTTCCTTAACTGCTTACTGTGGTGTTTGAAACTCCTTATTTATTTTTCTTGAAATTATTACAGTAAGATGACTACTGGAGAAAAATCTACACTGAGACAGGTTTTGCTGATCAATTAAAGCTCCATTTTCTCTCAGCTTCATAAGTGTAAATCAGGAATAACTATTGACTAAAGCATTTGTAGTGAAGATACTTTAGATTTACTGACATAAGTGAAAGCAGAATGGAGTCCCTGAGGTTCTTTTTTGCTTAGATGGTAATATTAGATCTAGTGAAGTGCCGAATGGATATTCACAAGTGTTGGAATTCAGTTGTTTCCCTTCCCCCTTCCCAGTAATTTTAAAATTTGTGAGTATTGATCTCCTCAACAAGGGGGAAAAGTGACAGTAAAAAAATTAAATAAAAAGGCATTGTTTAGTTCAATGCCTCAGTTATTCCTGAATTTGTTGCAAGATATTACATCTGGACATCAAAATTGCATGAAGAAAGGAGAAAACCTGTGATGACTTGCAGTTAAAATGCTTGTTACCACAAGAGAGCTCTAGCTGTGACCTAGAATATTCAACCTAATTTCACCTTGATAACGTCTGCTCTGATTTCACTATCTGCAAAACTGCTAAAATATTATTGTTGAAAAGAACAAAAAATTCACTGAATTTATTTAACAACTGTGTACCTTCCTTTCCCTTCCTTTCCCTTCCTTTCCCTTCCTTTCCCTTCCTTTCCCTTCCTTTCCCTTCCTTTCCCTTCCTTTCCCTTCC
>VZUI01000552.1:0-14915 GCA_013401135.1 Cettia cetti | reverse complement strand
CAGGTCACATCCCTGACTCTGTCAGGGGTTTTTTTAGTTTTTTTCCTGTTTGTTTTGTTTGCTTGTCTTTCTGTACTACTACATTTGTTTATTTTAATATTCCTAGTAAAGAACTGCTATTCCTATTCCCAAATCTTTGCCTGAAAGCCCTTAATTGCAAAATTATAGTAATTTGGAGGAAAGGGGTGTTACGTTCTCCATTCCAGGGAAAACTCCAGTTTTTCCCAGGCAGATACCTGTCTCTAAACCAAGACACTGGTCAAACCTATTTTGCTCATGATGCCAACTGGTAACTGATTTCATGTCTGAACCCCTTCTTATTTTCTTTCCCTATCATTTTCAGGAGAGGGAATGAGAAAGCAGCTGGGAAGGCGTCTAGCAGCTATACAAGGTCAAACCATCACAAGCAGACAAATTATCTAGAGCCCTAAATCCAACATTCTTCAGTGATTCAGCCTCTCACAGGGAGATGTTTCATAATATCCAAATACCCAGCACCAATGCTAGGAGGAGTCAGGGTTTTAGCTGATGAGAAGGGAGAATCTGTCTCAGAAACCCCCATGACTGGGCCTAGCTGCCTTCCCCACCTCCTCCTCAAAGATTCCCTTCCACACTTCAGAGACTACTCAAGTTTGCTGCTTACTTACTCAACTGTCCAAATTACATGCCAATGTACTAAGAAGTTTATCTTCATTACATGAACCTTGACTGTGATTTTAGGACCGGCAACACTGTTTTTCATTGAATGCTTCGTCTTTTTTGTTGCTGTTCTGGTGATGTTAATGTGACTTCTAAGTCAGGGCAGTAGAAAGTTCTGCCTCTTACAAAATTTTCTGCTTTGGTGAGAGCAAATACAAAGGAATTCACTAAAGATATATCATATGTAGAACAGATTAGCAAAGAATACATTATATTTTAAAATGTAATGCAGAGCTGCTCTGAGGTTAAGCTCATCCATTCTGGTCTCAAGCTGACATGACTTAAAATCAGTGACAGAACAGGTTCTGTGAACAAAACTGAGGGAACAGGCCCTTCATTAAAATGTCATACTGAAACACTGGAGATAAGTGACAATACTTTAAATAGAAAGCAAAAATAGAATTGAGGGGCAAAACCTTTCCCATTCAGCAATGCAGTAACAAAGTTTTGATAGTAGCTGGTTAACCATCATTTCCAGGGAAAAAAAAAAATTAAAATCCATGACTTGATGTGAAAAGAGGAAAGAAACACAACCCCAACAACAACAAAAGGAAAATAAATGTTCTCTATCTATAAGGATAAACTCAGTAAACACACATATCACCTAAATTTATGAACATGAAGCCAGATCTAATCTCCCATCAACACCTCTGCCCAACATGCTAACCTTCCACAGGGAAACCTTAGGTGTTTTCTCTAGTATATGTGCAGCATCCTACTATATGGAGCTGTAAAGGAAATAGTGCTGGAAGGGCAAAACTGAGAAATGCAGCCAAGAAAATCATAGCTTAAAAGTTACAGTGATGACAGAAAGATTTACTGCTGTCCTGCAGCTAAATAGGAAGAGGTTGATGATATTTAGTCCTTTTCTACCCTATCAGTCTCCACTCCTGGAGACAGGATCTGAGTAAGATTGACTGGACTGAAGCAGTCAAATAAAATGGAGATATTATGCTGGAAGAGAAAGCATCACAGGACAAACCACAGGCGACAGGCTGGATTGTGCCTAAAGTACTTGTTAACTCTTCATGGTCTGAAAAGACAAATTGATTCTTTATACGTTCAACTCCTATGTAGTGGGTTTGCATTGCCAAGTTAAACATTAGTAATCACATTTTTTAAGTTGTTGAAGTTGATGCTGGTACTCCTCATTGGGTTTTACAGATTTTGCCTAGGACACTGAATTAGCTTTATAAAAGTACGGCTGTAAGGCAAATAAACAATAACCCTGTTTTATGAAAGAAGAGGCACAACAGGTTAAACTGCAGCTGTGCACGAAAAATAACTCAGGCTTTTGGGTCCTTGCATATATCAGCTGATTCCCACAAGCATCTATATCCTTACTGCAAAATAAAGCTTTTCAATTTCCAAGTGTTTTGCTGCATTGATGTGAAGATACTGAAAAGCAGGGCTAGAGGCTTCCTCAGCAGTCGGAGCGCTAAGATCTGTACAGACATGAAGAGTCTGATGGCAGGCTGTACAATACTTTCCCCTGGAATAGTATTCAAAGGGTCTAACATATTGAGAATGTGCTCCAGAAGAGCTGAAGAGCCATCCAGTGATGCAATCTGACTCCAGAATTTCCTTCATTTGCAGGGAGGTCTCGCCTGAAGAGGCTGGCAGTCATGAACAAACATAAATACCGAAGTTTCTGGTTGCCAGCAAACTTCCATGATTCTTTAGATTGAATCTGGATTAAATATGAAACCAAACTGAAGAAATTATGGGTCAGGGCACTGATGTATAAGCAAGGCTGAAAATTAATGGAAAAGTGCAGCCCCAGAACTTACTACAGGTAGTTTCAATCACATCCAGGCATCTCTGTTCAAAAACAGACTTCTGGTTTATTGGGTGCTTCTCCTGCCTCAGGAACTGTGGCAAACAGTATAATATTGAAACAGTAACTCTTTATATGCTCAATACAAAAGCATCCATGGCTGGAGATAAGCTACTGTAGGTGCTGGAAGCAATAAACTTCAGGCATTTCCCCCTCTTTTGTACAATAACCCTTAGATTTTGACTGGAGGATGAATGAAATCAAACCAAAGAACCAGGCTGCAAGTTTGCTTGCTGCATAAAATGAGAAAGACCTTCTTGCAAAGCTTTCCTGAAGTCCAAATAAATACAGAATACTCCTTTTTCATAGCGCTAAGTCATGGGGCTAGAAGCTGTGTGGAATGGAGTAACCCCCCAGGAGAAAAGGCACAGGTCTTCTCACTCATCTGTTAACAAGCAGGGGAAAAATCTGGTAGCACATTCCATTCCTCATTGTGACCATGTCTTGTGAAATGATGTAAGATGGCTACAAATAAGAAGGCTGAGAGATGACACTCCCTTTGTCCAGTATAAACACATACAATGAAAAGCACTGCAAGGTGGGGGGAAGAAGTAAATTGCCATTCATAGTAGAAGTGGTAGGAGAAAAGAGATTGCAATGCTTCCATGCAATTCTTACAGCAGATAACAGAAGAGCCTTTTAAGCACAGAACTGAGACTGTCCTATGCTAGGATCCCATTGTGGCCTATGGGCTATGCATGACTCTAAGACCCTGCCAATCTCTATGATGCTCCTTTCACACAACTAGCACTCCAGCAAAGAGGAGTCATTGGACAAGTAACATGCTTTTATCAGAGCATTATTCCATGCTTAGATCTTATAAACCAGGAGTGAAATGGGGACACAAATGCAATGCAAGAAAAAAATGCTCCCCTGGGAATCTCAATGGCATTGCTATGCACTTTTGAATCGGTGAGAAAAGTCAAGATGATATGTAATAAAATATAAGTGAACTTTTGTAGAACAAGTCTGATCAAAATTCCCATCAATGTGCTCCTCTCCTCCCTCAACATTTCAGTTCTTTTAATCTTTGTGCCAATTTACTCATGTTTCAAATAAAGCAGGAAATATTAATGCATTTTCTTTGACTTTAGGAACCAGGCAGGCTCTTTGTTATGGTTTGATATTGGCCAAACACCAGGCACCCACAAAAGTAATTTGCTCACTCTCTTCTGCTATAGTTGGCCAGAGGAGAGGGGAAAAAAATTAATAAACAGCTCATGAGTTGAGAAAAGGATTGACAAAAAAACACTCTAAAGGCAAAACAGGTTTAGACTTCAAGGTATAAGGTGAATTTATTTTTAACAGAGTCAGAGGACGATAATAAGAAATAAAATAAGCTTTTAAAAATCTTTTTCCCCCCCAGTCCCTCCCTCCTTCTCACCAACAACACGGGAAGACAGAGCATGGCTGTTTTGGTCAGTTCGTCACTTTAGATGTTCTGTTCACTCAGGGTGAGGAGTCTTTTTTTTAATGCTATGCCATGGGGTTTGTCCCATAGGTACCACTGCCATCAAGTTCCACCAATTCGACGATTTCTGCAGCATTTCACAGTGCCAAGAGGTCTGTCTACGTTCAGTGATGGGGAATCGCTTGCCATGTTTTTGACACTGACCAAGTGGCCCTGCCTCCACTGCGTGGGCAGTGGCAGACACCATGGGCTACTGGTGCTATTTAACACCTCTCTTCATGCGGAGTGCTGGGAAGGAGAAGCTGCCACCCCTGCCCTTCTGCCTGCAACAGGGCTGGCTAGGAGCAGCCATACAGGCAAGGCTTGTCACAGGCCATGTCAAGATGGCAGCAGCCATGGTGCGTTGCTGTGTGCCATTGTGCTGGTTTGAAAGCAAAACCAGTGAGAGACTCCAAGTCAAAAGTACAATTTAATAAGAGGAAAAGAAGTAAAATAAAGTAAAATAAAATAAATTCAATAGTACAAAATACCACTGACAGAGTCAGAATACCACCTGACACCCTGTTAGTTAGGGTGATAGTAGCAGTCCAGATGAAATGGTCTTGTCAAAGCAGTGATCCTGTAGAGAGGGTCTGGTAGCTCTTGTCCTCTGGGAATCCAGTGGGGAAAAGGCTTACTGTGCTGTCCCAAACCCCGGATTATATCCAGGTGGGAATGCTTGGCTCCTCCCCTTGGGAGGAGCATCTCACAATGGGATGTTATCATTCTATGACTCATGTAATGGGTCCTTGATGGCTCATAAGATAGCTCCTGGGGGAGTTATCTATGAGTCATGCGGCAAGGCATTGATGAGCCATTAGTAGAAAATAAGAGGAACACTGCCCCACCTGGTTTCAACAGCTCATGAAGATGGCGATAGAATACATACTGGTCACATCTTACATTTTAACCTAGGACAGCCACGCTGGGAAACGGCCCCCAGCAGCGGCACCTCACCAGCCCCAGAAAAATACACTGCATATGCACTGTTTTGATTTTCTTCTTAAATATGTCATCGCAGAGGCATTATGAACTTCTCTAACTGGGCCAGCAGCATGTTCATCTTCATAGCCATCAGAAATTGGCTCTGTCGGACATCATGGAAGACTCTAGCAGTTTCTCACAGAAGCCACTTCTGTGGCCCTCCCCTGCTACCAAAAACCGGTCCGTGCTAAATCAACACACTCTTGGCTCAGGAGCTGGTAATTTGAAACAGCTATTTTGCATCAGCATGAAGTCTGCATGAACACAAAATGCCACAATGGCATTGTGAAACACAATTGGAAGCCACAATGGCAACATAATTCTTTCAATAACCCAACCTTTTTTGAAAAATGTTGCCTGTCAGGCAAAACTATTCATTCTTTTTTATACCTATTTTGGAGTTGGACAGAAGATTACTGACATTATATTATTCCTTATTTCCTTTGTCATGGAACCTCTGCATTCCTGCCAAACATTAAAAAAGAAAAATCGTACACCTCTCATAAAGAAAGACCTCTCAACTCTGTTTGTATTTGGCATTTCTGAGCACTTATTCAAAGTCTGGCATAAGTACAAGAGTTGCTCCTGTTCTTCTTTCTCAAAAAGCTACAGATTTGATGGCATAGTTTATAAACTACCTTCAAACTGACAATGAGAATACCCCTCACAACAAGCACAACCACAGGACAAGTAACTGCATGGGTTATAAAGAAGTTACATACCAGTCATTCCTGGAGTAATTCTAACTGTAACAAACTAGAAAGTAAAGCAATGCTGAGGTGCACTAAGCTTCCTCTGAAATCTGTACAACTACGTTTTGCTAATATTCTTCACAATTTTATAAGGCAAGACAGTGTCACATTTGAGCCTTTCTTTGCCAACTTTTTGAACCCAAGCTTCTTATTTAACCACCTTGAAAACAAATACTTGTTCCTAGGAAGAAATTTGTACTGTGTTGCACACGTGGTAATGGCAGTGTATCCTGGAAAGAAGAGAGCTTCAGATATCCAGGAAAAACAACTTAAACCCATGCCAGGTTAGCTGTCTCTGGGTCAATGACATAATGTCTGCCCATTAATTTTGCTGACTAGGGAAATTTTGGCCTTGCTGTATGCAGTTTTACTTGTGGGCACAGATGACCAGAATCTGACCCCCGGGTTGTTCACAATGGAAATCCTCCTGGTAATTGGAAATTCCTGGCTATCAAGTCTGCAGTACGATGGCCCATCTCTTGTTCCTCATCTCCATAAGTATGACAGAAGAATGGCCAAAGATGGGTTTGACAGATCACACAATCATAGAATAGTTTAGGTTGGAAGGGACCTTCAAAGGTCATTTAGTCCACCTCCTGCTGCAATTGAACCTCTTCAACTAGATTAGGTTGCTCAGAGCCATGTCCAATCTGGCCTTGAATGTTTCCACAGATAACACCTCTATAAACCCCATAGGCAACTTGTCCCAGTGTTTCACCACCCTCACTGTAAAAAAGTTCCTCCTTATATCTTCTCTGAATACCCTCTTCTACTTCAGAACCATGAAAATCATCTTTATGTGCTAGCAGTGGGTCAAATGTAAAACAAAATCGGCTTTAGAGATAGCTAAAGACAGTCTGAACACATTCTTCTAAGTTATCCCACTGGCCAATTGGAAATGCGACTATTCACTGATCAAAGTTATTTTTAGGGGTTTTCCAATAAGTTGTTATTTGAGGAAGGCAGTATGATTTAAGCTTTTGGCTTTGTACTAGTTAATAGTACAATGAGCATGATAAATACACAGAATTCTGTTTTGGAGCAGAGGTCAAGCTGACCAACACCTGTTGGCATGAATCTACCAAACATTCAATCCTCTGGCCCAAATGTATCATATTCTCTTCACATTGTTCATCACATCCCAGTACATATTTCTTTTGAGGATTATGTGAAGTAAAATAACAATACAAGGAGTACAATGACAAGATTTGTACTGGCAAGTTATGCAAAATATCACATAACAATTTCTTAGAAGTTGAACAACATAGAGCTAAGATGTCTTTAAGGTAGCTTATTACTGATAATACGTCCACTGATAGAGGGAAGTATTTGTTTTTCCCATCTCACCACTGTGATTTTTTTAAACAGAGTTAATTGTCAGAGTAATGCTCTGAAAGCATCTGTTCTGCTGTAGAGATGGCCTGCAATAAAATTCACTGCTGACTGAGGCACCAGCCATCTCTGCCACACCCCTGGGAACCGTCTCATGCAGAAAATCTCTGGAGCTGGTCCAGAAAGTTCCTTGAGTTTTTCAACACAGGGAGCACAGCCACTACCAAGCCAGTAGCCCCGCCACATAAAACCAGACCCTGCAAGGACAGACTTTGTGAATTGAGGGAGACTTGTGCGATAGAGGCCAAATCTCTGTTCACCCAGTTCTGACCCCAGGCTCAGAACTGATTTCTTTTGATTGTGGCTTTCTCGGCCTTTTCTATGGCAATTTTTCAATAAATTCCCTTTTTATTTATTAAATTGACTTTTCATTTACAACAGGAATAAGCAGGCTGGCGGATGAGATGTATCAGAAGCTCCACAGTGGTAGCTGGAACTACCAGATGTCCCAGCAGGGCAGGGGGTGCGGGGCTACAGCAAAGCAAAGACCCAGAGCAGTGCCTAAGAAAACGATGGGGGTGGGGGCAGCAGCAGCCCTGCTCCAGCAAGGCAGAAGGTGAGCTCAGAATTCCTGGACACATGAGCAGATGCTGGCAGATCCCTAGGTAGGAGTGGACTTTGGTGGTGACAGTGAATCCTCCCTGCAGTAAGCAACAGCTTGGCTGTCTTCCTTTCAGTGTCGAGCTCAAGAGAGAGCAACTGCCCCAGCCCCATCCTTTACCTGCCCCAAAACTCACAGTATCTTCCCCCTCCGAGAGAAGCTCCTAGAGACAAAAGTGTAGCCAGGTGCTACACTCCTCTCCTTTGGCCACTTTGTTCAGCTTAAGTACCTGTAGGTACCCAGTTGTTAGTTTCCTAGCAACTTACGGGGGGGGGGGGGGGGAAGGAAAATTCCATAAGTACAAAAGAAACAAATCTAACCCCCAACACCTATCATGAAGAACTGCATTTTATGTTTCATTTAGGTTTTCCCTTCCACATGAATGTACAACTTTTGAGTTGTGATTTAAGGACAGAGTCGAGTCCGTTAGCAGGCAAGCTTCTCTTCCTCACCAATGCAAAGACAAACAGCTACACTGGGGCCTATGTTTTTTAACCAACAGTTTATTTTTTCTCTAGATAGAAAATAATTGTAACTACTTCATTTCAACTGCCCTGTTTTTTAAACCACTGTGAAACATGCTGTTCATACAACATTGTTAAAGGGTTAGAATACCCTCACCTAAAATCTGTTCAATAAATTCCACCAACAGGCAAAACATTATTTAACAAAAACAAACAAGTCAATAGAAATGAAAATGAAATAAAAAAGTACTCAAAGAAATACTAATTTCAAATCCAAGTAATTTGAATCACTACTCAATCACTATCGATTCAGTGTGAGAAATCATTTCAACAAAAGACACAAGATTTCTATTAACAGATATTTTCAGCTCAAGAGCTTGAAATGAAGTTCTCACTATCTCTAAAGCTTACTTCCATGTTATAAATGAACCAGTCAATTTAATAATTAAATGAGAATTTATTAAAATTGACAAAGCATAAGTTTGAAGAAGCCACAAGCAAAATAGTGCTGAGCCGGACGACTGGCACTGGGTGAACCCAATTCAGACTCTATCACTCCGAATCCCCATGGTTCACCACCCTTGCTGTGGTGGAATCCTGTTTTATACTTTTTTTTCAGTGAGGGTCTTCTTGCTTCTCTGTTGATTCTTGCTTTTTCAGCATATCTGTACATTCTTATTTTCTTGCTGTAGTCTGCTAAAAGTTTCCCAGAGTTGGGTGATTGATCAATTTATTTTACTGGAATTCTATTCTGAGAAAAACATCCTTGGCAAAAAGTTTTCGAAGTTGGGTGATTGATCCTTTTTCTTACCAGAATTCTATTCTGAAATAAACATCCTTGGGTCTTGCTAGACAGATAAAATCTCTTGGGAAAAACATCTCTGGAGACAGCTTATCTCTATTTGATGTTTCAATCTTTTTTTCCTTATCATTCAATGCAAAACTGCTTCAGCTTAATGCTGTAGTGCTTTTTTTAAAATTTTCTTTTGCACAAATTATTTTGCAACATCTATTACACTCCAGAAATTATATTATTGTACACAAACTAAGGACAGAAGTTACATTTTTAGCAAGCTTTCCGGTATGTTTCAAAAATACATGTAACACGGGACCTCAAAGCAATTGAGACATTAATTTTGAAGAATTAAGAATTTTTAAGAAAGTTAAGATTAGAGTTGCTGAATTAGCTAAAGTAGATAGATGAGCTTTGTCTGTAGTTAACAGAAGCTGGATCTTAGATAAGCTATCCCAGATCAATAACTCTTTGCTTGTCAACTTTATGTTTATGTAGCTGTGCTTGTAATGAAAAACAAAATGTGGTAAATAGATCTCAAGGACACAAGATAGTTGCAGACTTCCTATGCTTGAAGGACCCATTGAACACAGGAAACTATAAGTTCTACCAAGGATTCATTTATCACGTATGCATGGAAAAGGTAGAAAGATCAGAGTGAGGAAGACTCATTTTACTTCCTCATTTCTGGTGATCCCTCCCCAGAATAGGCCCCCAGCTCATTTCAGGGAACAAACTACACATGCTTAATAGCCTTTCTCCTAATTAGCATACAAAGTGGAGAAGGGGAAGTGACAGCAGTAAGAATATGCATTTATATTTTGTATATTCAACACTTTTGTAAATAAAAGGCTTTATAATTACCTGTGATCTTTGCAGTGTGCATTAGGGAGTTATCCCATGAGATGCCCATAAACAATACACTTTCTAACATACAATGTTGCAATAAACATACACTTTCTAAATTTAAACTGTTAGAGAGTTTTTGTCCATCATAATTGGATATTGATATTAGTGTGATATTCATATTTTAATAATTCAGAATACTGAAGATTGTTACCAGCAAGGAAAAAAACCAAATTGAAACCAAAAAAACTGAAGCCTGCCTCTGTTTATTGCCAGAATATAGTTTTCCCACAGCAAATTTACACTGTTCATGAACACAGCAGACCTTTTTTTTAAAGTGAAAATATACTCACAAAAAGACATTCCCAATGTAGGCATAATATGAACAACAGTAGGGTGTAGTCCCATCACAGCAGTAAGCTTTGCAGTCTTTATCACACTGAGCCAAACAATCTTCTGCTGAATAAAAATAAAACTCATGAGGTCAAACATCAAAATCCTGTACAGCACAACTTTGAAGAAAACGCAGTCTAACAGTTTCACACAATCACAGCACTGCCCTTGAGGTGTGACCTGACTCTGTAATTCTAATGGCAGCCCATTCCCACCCATTCTGCATTTCAGACTTAGGCGCTTTTCCATATGTGTATTCTGTAGCTGGCCATATAAATTTCTCCTTATACTTAATCCTTTAAAAAGAAAAAGAACATTTTGAAATGTCCAGACACCACAGACCAACTTTTTCCATTCCAGCAAGGAGTACAGAAGAAACCTGAGTCTGGGCTGCCTGTCTTGTTGATCTGAAGGGTGGCAGGAAAGAAGGCAGTTGTTTGGGAACAGGCTACTTCCCCCAGTCCCTGCCCAGTCCCAGCATGGGGTGCAAATCAGACCTGCCTGGGGCTTCCTTATCCCTTGCACAGCAAGCTCCTCGCGCTGCACTCCAGCATCAGGGCCATGGCCAGAGCGTGGCATGGCAGTGCCTCGCACAGGGGCCAGCAGTGCCATCTCTGCCCCGCTGAGGGCACTTAAGGCCACAAGTGTTCTACAATGATCTGCTGGACAAAGCAAACTGTGAAACAACACTGAGAAAGATCTTTACAATTAAGAAACACAAAAGAGCATGTATCTTTTTATTCCTCTGAGAAGGTATTTTAACAGTATCAACCTCTTGTACTGTCATGACATTGTTTTTACAGCTTTATGTCAGGTTCCCCCAAGAAGATAATGCTGTACTGTTAAAACATTCTTGAGGATCACCATCGCCACAGTCAAGGCTTCAGCCACAGCCTGGATAAATCCAGAGAGATTCTGTGTCCCATACACCATCATCCTTGGCGACCTATTTGGTCACACACTGCAGTGGCAGAGACTTGAAATCAAAGATGCAAACCATGCTTCTGCATTCCCGACGCACTGTAGCTCCCATTTCCCAGGCTGCAACTCACCTGAGAGGTTCTGTTCTAATTCTCCCATTGCCACTACTGCCTTTCATCTGTGCTGACCCTTTTGGTTGGTGTGCTGGGATCTGGGCAAACCTATCTCATCTCAGCTTCTGCCACACTCCCCCATTCCTGCCTCAGGTGGGTGAAAGTTCCCACCTTGCACTGAGATGCCTTTGCTCAATGACTTATGCTGCTGACCCATCTCACAGCCTAATTGCTCACAAGAATTTAGCAGATCAGCTCTCTGAACTGGCTTACACTTGGTCTCTGCTTGAAAACAAGCACCAAGCAAGGGCTGGAGAGGGCTGTGCAACACGGGTCAGGCCAGGCAGAAGCACCCTAACCCTTTGAGATGACCCCTGGATTAAAGAAACACATGAAAAACCAAAACAATCAACCCATCATTCTGCCAACCAGCCCTGACAACAAGTGAATCAGGGCAGCCAGCAGGACACCCATCTCCAGAAGGAGAATGGCAGCCCATGGGCAGTACAGGCACCTATAGAGAGTAGCAATGCAGAACAACTGCCACACAGGACACACAGAGATAAAAAAACCCCACATTTCCCCAACTGCTTTCAACAGATGAAATAGAATACACAGTTTTTGGTTCCATAACCCAAGACAATGGACTTGCATACCAAAGTACACCCAAGTACACCATTATCTCTTGCTTTTTTCTGCAGGGTTCTGCTCTAAGCTGCCAGGGCCATCGCCTACCAATGCTAACATGTCCACTTCTGTCATGAGCTTAGCAGTATTCACAGTCCTGCTCTCTAGCTGTATTCCCACATCATTTCATTTTCTCAGAACGAGGTTTTGAAGGAAGACTTAATTCATAGCAAAGAACATCAAGAGATTGGAGCTAAGGTTCTAGCCGCAACAAGACCCCTTTTAAAACTCCATAACAGTATTTAGGAAGGAGGAAATAGTTTTTCTGTATTTAGGAGGGAGAAAATTGTTACTCTGCTAAATCTTTAGTCCCTGATATATATATACATCTATAAGGGATCTGCATTTGGCATGGATTAGAGCTTGGCTGGACTACATAATGTTAAGAATTAAGAGCTTGAGTCAGCCAATATATCAAGTAACAATCAATTTATTAATTCATTATTTCAAATGGTAAAGTGTGAGCAAAGCAGCGTGCTGGGTACAGTGGGAGTTTCCCCTCCAACTGCACACCAGCTACAAATTTTTGCAGGTATTTATTGAGCGTCTTCATAAGCATTTCTCAGCAGGATTTTTTTATGGCTTCCACCTAGTTTCTGTTTGTGAAGTCCAATTTCTATACCCCATTGTAATCAGTTCCTATTGGTGACACCTAATTTCTATACCTTAAGGCAGCTTAAAGCTTATAATAATTTTACTTTCAAAGCAAATAATAATTCCACATTCTTCTATCCTACATGTTAAAGAATTCATTATTCACTTATAAGCAAGCAAAATATTAATCTAAAGGCCTTTTTTATGCTTCCTTTTTTGTTTGTATATTAAAACTCAATTTTTTATAACTGTCTTATGACCTCGTTCCACACATTTCACAATTACAACTATACAGGCCACGTTTTTCCACCTGACACGAAACACAACTCTCACGTTTCACATATAACATATAGTCATTTGTAGTGCTATGTTCATACATATTTGCCTAGGTGCAGATCGCTATTTGCTGCTTTTGAAAGGCCGTATTTTGTATGACATCCTTTTAATCCTCAACAAAATATACTTTGTAGCAATGTGAGGCAACACTGATCATTGTGTCCAGGGAGGTTACAGCCACCAGCAGGGAAGATACAAGTCTCTCTTTTAAGATGGGGAGTCCATTTTATTTAGCTCCACCCTGGGACAATGAGGGGGAGAGCACCTAGAAGGACAGAGAGAGGGCAAACAGGGGCAGGGTCATGGGTTTTATTGGGTATTCAGGGGAGGAGTCTTAGGGTTTGGGTCAAGGGAGGAGATAACACCGGGACAGCCGGATCAGATTTCAGCCTCCTCAATACAGGAGGACTCCACAATATGTGACTCCCAATCTCAGCATTGCATGACTTAAGAGGAACCACTGCATCAGAAAAAGTTTATATTTCCTTTTGAAGCCTAGAAGTGTATAGACTTGGCTGACCCAAAAGGATGGCAGTCCAACATGCTGCTCATGGAAACAGTGGTGGAATGTCACTGGTCCAACAGATATTCTAATGACCCCTGGTCATTCCATTCAGTATCCTATTTCCATGTATTGAAACAGGAGAATGATTTTTGATAATATTAATTTGTTAAACTCACTATGCTGGTTTTGCACTGATTGACATTTAGTGAGGAGGGAAGAAGCCAGCTGCAGAAATAATTTTTTGAAGAGGAGCTGCTAAGAGTCTACTCTGTGCCTGACTAAACCAATTGAAAAAAACAGGGCTTATGCTTCTATTAATATTTAGCTCTTCATTGAAAAGATCAGCTTTATGGGGAAACACTCAGCAGGATTTTTCCACGCTGCAACAGCAACCCAGAGTAGTCAAAGATAACGCAATAAACCTAGCTCTCTATCATTTGACCACATCTTCCATATTTTTGTCCGCAAGTGAATACCAGTGGAGCATTCTGCTCTAGTCACCTTCCTCTCCCATCCCCACATCAGGCTTGTTCTTTGCAGGTCATGGTGAGTCTTCAAATTAAGTTCAGGGGTACTTCCCCTTCTTCTTTTGCCAGGGCACCCTCTGGTTCCCTCTCACTGTGACCAGTTTCATTCTGTGGGGGTGTTGCGGTGTTTGGTCCCAAAAAAATGCTCCCAAGATGCCAAGGGTCAGTCTCATTAGCCTATGCCTTCCTCCGGTGCCCACCCTCTAGGGCCGTGAAGGCGATTCCTGAAAGAAAGGGCCATTGCCAGGCAACAAATAGGGCCATTAGTAAGTAATTAAAACTTCAAAGTTAGCAATGGGTGGAGCCCCCATACAGGCAGGACAGTTGCTTGGCAACAGAGTGCCTGCCCTGCTGACTGCTCCTGTCTTTTCCTGGGAAGGACTCCTCGCCCCCTCCTCCTGTCCTCCCTGGGAAGTGGGACCCGGCAGATTCTACTACGGCAGCCACCCACAGGCTACCCATGTCCCGTAGTTGTGACACAGGGGCTGAGCCTGCTGAGAACCTGCCTCCCACAGCTGCAGCATCGGGGACCCAATCTAACTACCTCCCAGTGAATTATTAAAATATGAATATCGATCTAATATCAATATCCAACTATGATGGACAAAACCTCTCTAACAGTTTAAAGTTAGAAAGTGTATGTTTATTGCGACGCTGGGCAGCACGTGGGATAACTCCCTAATGCGCACTGCCAAGATCACAGGTAATTACAAAGTCTTTTATTTACAAAAGTGTTGAATATACAAAATATAAATGCATATTCATACCCCTGTCACTTCCCCTTCTCTGCTTCGTATGCTAATTGGGAGAAAGGCTATTAAGCATGCGTAGTTTGTTCCCTGAAATGAGTCAGGGGTCTATTCTGGGGAGGGGTCCCCAGAAATGAGGAAGTAAAATGAGTCTTCCTCACTCTGACCTTTCTACCTTTTCCATGCATACGTGATAAATGAATCCTTGGTAGAACTTATAGTTTCCTGTGTTCAATGGGTCCTTCAAGCATAGGAAGTCTGCAACTATCTTG
>VZUI01000536.1:0-104070 GCA_013401135.1 Cettia cetti | reverse complement strand
TCTGGCGAGCCGGATGACTCTGAACAGTGTGGGAGATACAAAGTACTTCTCAATCATCTCAGCCAAGAACATACCTAGGAAAAAAAGAAGTTAAATCAATTAAGACTATTATTATATTTAAAAACCACTGCTAAAGATATATTCTACAAGGATTGTAGAAGTTTAGGAAGTGTAGGATACTTAAACAGATTTTTAGTAATTAGCCATTCAGGTGGTTTTTTTACAAAACCTTTGGTATACTTTTTTAAGACAAACTGATAACTAGTGTATGTATATTATCAAATGCTGAGATCAGAGGAATACCCTTTTGTTTAATTCTAACAAAAATAATCTCAGTTAATCTGAAGAAAGATCATATGCACAGTAGTATTAAAATTTCATGTAATCAAGTTAGGTTATTTAAAAAAGTGTATCTGAAGAGAACTGCAACTTCTTAATCATACATAAAAGAACATGAACACAGGTTTATTATTAATGACACAGACATTCGGAACATAAACAAACTGATAAAAAGGTTTGCTATAATTCACAGAATAATAAAAAAATTGAGCATTGAATTATATGCCTCAAAGCAGAAAAATAACTTTTTTTGATACAAAAATAGCAAAACTGATTTGCATATTAAGGAGTATTTAACAGTTAAAATAACACAATTTTTACTCAAGTTCTTTCATGTTTGCTGCTCTAGATAAAGCAAAGATTAGTGGAGTCGTTATTTGTTACCACATTCGCTTCAGCATTGCTTCTCCAGTGCTCACTCTAGCTCAGGCACAAAGCCTCTCAGGATCAAACAAAACTGAAGTAGGCAAAGTGTTTTCTGGGGTGCATACATCCTACCCTCATAGTAGTATCACACAAAGTTTGCTCTAGGATTTTGAATGGCTGGACTCTTTCACCTGCAACTGTTACTGTAAGTTTATATCAAAATCACCTTTCATGTATGTGTACAAATCTCTGCTGATTTTAGAATAAAGATCTAATTTCAACCAATAAAAAGTAGGAGTTTGTGAAATCTCTTGCTGAAAAAATTCTTACTATACTTTTGCCACAGTCACTATCTTATGGATAAGATTTTCTAGTAACAAAGTTGAACCAAAATATAAAATAAATTTTACATGCCAAAAACATTTCCATTTTCACAGAATTAGATATTTCATAAAAATGAGTTGCTCTTACCTACTATGGAGAGAATGACAACCACAAAATCAAAAATATTCCAACCTATAGTAAAGTAGTAATGACGAAGTGAAATCAATTTCAGGACAAATTCTCCAGTGAAAAGTACGATAAACACCAGATTAATCCAATATAAAATGTTTTCCATGTCTTCACTCTGATCATCTGTTTCTACCATCATTGTGACCATGTTAAGGCAGATAAGTATCATGATACTGATATCAAATGCTTGTTTTGTTACAAAATCAAAGACCATGCCTTGGAATTTGTTCTGTTGTAGCAGAAGAAAGAGGAAAAAAAAGGTATTTCAGATTAATAAGGCTTTTCTTATATCACGTATTGTTTTAGCTTACAACTTATGTCAGCCTAAGTCATAACAGAAAAAATCCAATTTTTAAATAGATGTAAAAATTACAGAAAATATTTTTATTCTTACTGCTGGTCGAGGTATAGGCTTTTGTGGTTTCTTTGAACCCAATTTTTTCATTGCATTGTAGTATTTCTTCTGTTCTTCTGTCATAAAAATATCTTGACCTCCAAAGTAAACCCAAGAGATAAAAACTGGTTACAATCATGTATCTTTATTGATTACTTATAAATAATACCAATGAGCACTCTTGTTCACATTCTCATCTGTGGGAAAATTTAGGATAGACAAAAATTCTCTTTTATGATTCTTATATTAAGTATTATGCTACAGAAAGTGTTGAGTACGGCAGCTGGAACACTGATACCATTTCAGGCAGTGTTGACAAAACACAAATACTAAAGAGGGTACTAATAAAGACAATACAATGTTTATTATCAAATTTCAGAAATCTATACTGCTGAGTATACTACCTTCTGTGACATGAAGGTAGTATAGCAGAGTTTTTATAGCTACATCTAGCTATTTCAATTTAGCCTTTTTATGAGTCAGTTAAGGCTTCAGTCTCAAGTCCATATCTTTACAAAGATGACAATGAGTATTTCACTAACCATGGAGAGTCATAGATTGTCACTGGTCCATCAAACCCTCATCAAGCCAAACCATAAGCCTTAATAATTTACTGTATTTACTATGTGGCGCTCTTAACTAATTTTTCATTAAACAAATTTATGAATAAAGTTGTCATCAGTGGACCAAAAATAAGAATTTTTTAATGTTTTTTCAGAATAACAATGAAGTACTTATCTTCTTTTTCTGCTGGTTGAAATTGTCTATGATGACACCAATAAAAAGGTTCAAGGTAAAAAATGATCCAAAGATGATAAAGATGACAAAATAAAGGTACATGTACAGGTTATCTTCATACTTCGGCTGATCCAAAACCTGCAAAAAAGGCATAGAAACTACACATTAGTCTAACAGTGAAGTCAAATTATCTGCTGGATAGAATTTAGGGCTCTATCACTGTGACCTTTGGTTCTTATAATCAAATCCTGACATATATTCCAGCAATCTTCAATCTACAATTAGTTACATTCTTGAAAAGGACTTTGCTATCAAACCTGATATTTCATTTTTTAGAAAATGTAACTGGCCTGTACGAATGTAGAAAAAATACTGAAAACACAATTGGTTTAAAATAGCAAAGTTCCACCTGTCTGAGTGTACAGACAACCAGAAACGCCAGATTTTACATCTGCAGAATTTTCTGTAAATCTTGTGGAAGGCTGGTGTTGTGGGCTTATGGAGATTTCACTGCTACAGGCATTTAGGATACTGCACAGGATTGTGGAGGAGAGGCATCCAAGCCATGTTTAGACCAAATGTATTTTCTTCCTATTGCTATGCACTTTGACTATACTACAACAGGCCTCCTGCTGTGAGTTTGACTTACCAGAAAAAAGATGGAGCTTTACCAGTATAGTTTATTCAATTGTCTACTTAGAACTAGAAGAAAACTTGCACCAGAGGAACAAGGGGCAGGCCAAAGGGTAAGAAAATGTACAGGTCTAATTGAAAATAAGCACTGTGCCCTAAAGAAAGGAGTCAGGCAGCCTGCAGAGCACAATGAAAGTCTTTTTTATAAATAAGATCAGTATTACAGAAAAAAACCCTCTCTGTATCAGTGTTTGTTTCCAAATATAAAGAATGGCTCATTGCATAATGAGAGGAGGAAAAGGTATTTCATGGCAATAGGTTTGTTAGGATTGAGGAACTGTGATTCAAGTGTACCATAGAGAACATGTAATCCTTTAGGAATGCTCCTCTGCCTTCCTCATTTCTTGTATTTTTCCCATGGTTTCCATTTTCTTTAACTGCAAAATTATAGTAACTCTTTGTTCTTTCATGTTTACTGTAATTTCTGAAAGATGTTAAAATTACATTTTCAATTCCTGGAGCTCATACAATCAAAACAAATGGACTCAAGGGACTATACTTACATTACGAGAATCCACAGCTGCGTACATGATATCCATCCATCCTTTAAATGTAGCCTATAAAAAGAACACAGGTGTTTAGGTCACACTTTTCCTGGAAAATGGCTTGTCAGAAGCAGTTTTTAGGAGCTGAAGACTAAGTGTCTTTGGTACTCATCATAAAAACCAGCAAAGTGCAATCCTAACAGCTGTCTCTTGCCTTCTATTGTATGTTTTATTCATGTACAAGAATTGCAAGCCAATTCTAATATCTGACTATAGAGAACACCACATCTATTAGGAACTTTTATCTATTATGAGTAATATCTGATGTAAAAGTTACTTTTTCTGTGCGTGAGCACTAGAGGTTTACTTGACACAGATTCAATTCAGCTAAGGTGTATTAGGTTTGAATTACATATTTTTTCTCATAGTATATTCTCTAGGCTTTGTGTTATTTCTGTAGAGTCCCACACTTCATAATTCAAACCAAGAATTGAGAGACAAAATTTCTAAAACAAAACAAAACAAAACAAAACAAAACAAAACAAACTTTTTACTGTTACAAGTAAACAATAGAGATATAGAAAGAGAAATAGTAATTTAGGACTGGTGACTTACCACTTGGAGCAGAGAAAGGTAACCAAGGCCGACGTTGTCAAAGTTAACCTTCACATTCTTCCACCGGGCAGTCTCATTGTTTTGTATGAGCTCCTCACATTGACTAAAGTTGTTAATTTGGCTGATATCAAATCTCTCATCGGTTGTAGTGTTAACACAATAGTAAAACTTTCCAGCAAATAGATTTACTCCCATGATACTAAATATCAGCCAGAATATAAGGCAAACAAGAAGCACATTCATAATAGATGGAATTGCTCCTAACAGGGCATTCACCACAACCTGGAGTGCAAATGAAAGCAAAGAGAGACACTGTAAGAACACAGACACCAGGATCTTAAAAATGCTTCATCAGCCTCTCTCAAATGTAACATGCTGTTGCAATTGTAATATCTGTGTTATACTTCAATTGTTGAGAGTAACAAGTCAGAAAAGCAGTATACAGAAAAGATAAAATGCAAAACTTAATTAGAAGGAAAAAATACAAATAGTAGAAAATGGTTGTTTAAAATAGTGGGTAAAATAAGAACTTGTTTAAAAAAATAGGAAAAAGAAGTATTTATCAGTACTTTTTAGAATATTTACTTAATGTATGCCTGCAATACCATAATAATTATAATCACTGATTGAATCAAAAAAACCAATTTTTTTATATTACATGTTTACTGGATAAACAAATCCAAGTAAGTTCAAATCTATTACTGAGAAAATTTCTAATTGAAATGAACTTTGAGTCCTTTTAAAAATAAAACCCAGTGATGTAAGCATATTCCTTTGAATGTTTACATATAGAATCAGAAAAACAGAAATGTTCAAACCAAGAAAGCTACTGAGTATCTGAACACACCAGAGCTGTTAGTGTTCAGGCAACTGGCAGATAAAACTTGAAAAAGAGACTTGATTTAATTCCCAACTGAATTTTGGGAAAAATCAGGCTTCAGGAAAGAAAAATGTGAAAATGAGTTAATGTGTGATGATGATCAATGATTAAAAACATTCCAGAATGAAAATAAAACACTAAGAAAAATAAAATTTGGGAGAAAGTAGGTCCATTATGAACGAGAATTATTAATTTAATGATGGAATCAATGATGCTAAATTAGTTCATTCCTATTTTAAATCCCTCTGTAAATAACTCTAAGAATATAAAATTTGTTAAGTATAGAGCACTGCCACCAACTTTGCCAAAACAACTGAATCAGATCCTTAAAACTTAGTGAAGTTTGCTTCTTTTTTTAATGCAAAACTCTAGCAATTACTTCAATGGGGTTTTTTATAATTAATTTAGTTTATATGATGTTAGTATGAGGTCTTCTAGCATAGTAAACTTATTGTTTCTGCTTGAAACACAAATATGTAGTGAAGGTCTATGAAGTATTTTGGCATTACAGTTAGATCTGCAACTAATACCATCCACAGAATCAATGAATTATAAAATTAGTCATCCAGATAGATGAACTTTCATTCCTTGCCCTTTTACAAAACAGAAAATAAACCCTTTGAATATCAGATAGGTGATGAACCACCATCATGTGCACTATAAAGTAGAATTGGGCTGAAGGAAAGGAGAAATTTCTGGTTTACTTTTAGGGCCCCATTCCTGCCAAAACACTGCCTCTTTTGGGTGATACATACTTTGGACAACATTTGAGAGCTATGGGACTTCAGTGAAACTGTTGTTGTATTTAAATTTAGAACTGGATCAAATGAAGTTTCTTTCAATGTAAACTACTCCATGACTCTATAAAAGCAGAGAATGGTGCATGAAAGTCCAAATCTTCCATGGTTTTTTTTTGTTTGTTTGCACCCTTTTTTTCCACATATTGTAAATCAAATGTTTTAATAAGTGGTTATTTCTAGTGGGGAAATTTAAAACAAATCAGAATATTTTCTTAATCATACTAAAAATCTCCTTAGCAGTATCTGTTATAAATTAATAAGCAAAAGTAAAATAGAATTTTATAAGTCAGCAGCTGGGTAGAGAGGATTCCCTAATTGATGCATAAATCTCTTCTAATTATTACAACAGTGCTGTCTTATGTTGACAAGCTTGGACTCAGCACTGTCAACTACATGATTGTGGAAGGCCATAAGACGTTGTTTGACCTAAGCAAATGAACAGTCTAATAACAATACAGAATTAGTTTAAATTGAAAAATCATGAACTCACTTATTTTTACAGCAATTTGACTGAAATAATAAATGGAAAGATAATTTTTTTCCAATTTGGGAATATTTATCAAATTTTTTTTCCAATATATATAGGGTTTTTTAAATTGAAAGTTATCTCAATTTATCTACTCAAAAATATAAGTACATTTCTTAAATGTAATAATATCATCCATCAGGGACAATTCTTGAGATATAAACGGATAGTTAATGAAGTGAAAATATTTGTCCTCGAGCTTTCAGTCTCAGTACACCCAAGAATTTTGTTCCTCTTTCTGCTGCAGCTGCAGGTCCAGTCATGCTCTTTCTTTAATTGCTGGATTTCTACAGCTGACCTACTTTCTCTGGTATTAGTCTGAGTCCTGAAGCTATAGAGAACCAGCTTGTGATACGAATCATTTGAAGACACTCAAAACATATGGTTAAGCATCACTGAAAATACTGATCCCGACACATTCCTGCTTCCACTGGTAGAAAGGGTGTGAGAAAAGGGGGCTAGGCCTGACAGCAAATGAAAGCAGGGGAAGCATAAGAAAGACATCAAAGCCCTTGTTTTCTAGTTGAAAGAAAAAGGTATTAGTGCCTAGCACCATATAGCAGTGAGTGATACTGCTTGGGACAGCGCATGGACAGATTAATTATATTTCCAATTTAATGAAGTACCAAGTGCAAATTAAAGTATAACTTTCCTAGCAATAACAGTGGTGGGAAGATTTAGGGAAAAAAATCACAGTTTTCATAGGGGCAATTTTTTCCTATTAATTTCTAGTTTGAGTGAGCACAAGTCCAAATCTAGAGAATAGTACAGTGAGTTAAAAATTTTATATGTATTGAACAGAATTTCCTGCTTGTATAGTAAGGAGGAAAGTAAAATGCTCAATGGAAATAAATTTAAACATCTATACAAATACATGCATTGTAGTGTACTGTCATATTTCTAGTTTGTACATGATAAACACCAATGGAATGATTATGTTATGAACACACGCCTTGAATTTTTATGTATCAGACCTTAAAATGTTCTTATATTAATCTCTTCATCAACTTGAGCAAATGTATCTTTAAAGATACTAAACTTGGAATTAATTACTTTAAATAAGTGAAAATTCATTACATCCATTGGAATATTTCAATGGTTAATTGCCTAACTAATGAAATTATAGGTCACATAGCCTTAATAAGTTTAACTTCATATACTACTTTTTACTGTATTTTTTGCTAAACTTGTAAGTCTTCTCCTCAACTGGGTATTGTACAAAGAGATACAGTTGGCAGATCAGGATCAAATCTGTAGGTGTTTACACCAATATGGAAGTCATGGGATTGACAATTACCCATAAACCTTCATGACAAGGTTATTGTTTTTTTCCTTGCAACAATAAATTGCCACTGAAGCAATTTTATATAAAATCTGAAATATTTTGGATTTTTTTTTTTGTTTTGCTAATAGTTGTCATAAAAAAACCCCAACAGTTAATGTGGTTTTAGTGAGATAATACTGATGCTTTAGATAGGCCTTACCTCTGATGTAAACATCCCAAATTTTCAAATTTGCTTTAGTAAAGGTCCAGAAATTTTTTGGAGGCAAAGAAAAGTTATTTCCTGTTTGAATTTATAACATTTCATCAAAGCCCATTTCCTTTTTGGTTGAAGTCTTCTCTTACTTTCCACACATAGAGGCATGACATTTTCTTCAGAAGCTTACCAATTTGTAGTTGACTTACAAATTAGCTAATCAGCTTATCACCTGGGGTGCCAAAGAATAGTGATTGCAGGAGGGAGCTCACACAAGGGTCCCTTTTAATTATGACAGTACTGTTCCAGTTCAGATGCATCTGCTTATGCCCACTATGGCAGTATGTCCAAGAGAGACAGATGGACCCTGAAGGTGTAAGCCAGACATCTTCCTGTGGCTGGAGCTAGAAATATCTACCATATCTGATTGTTACTAGTACCTCTGAGAGAAACATTTCTAGAGCTTTCAAGTCACAGCAAAGTACATCTGCTATATATGGGTCTTTGTCCATTTCAGTGCACTAAAGAAGTGATTTAAACTAACCACTTTGACTTTGCACTGAGACAAACTGAATGGCCCTGTTGGGCAGCTGAGGGTCTCAGCTGTGGTAACTGACACAGTGATAATGAACAGCTGAGGACAGTAACTTCTCAAATATACCAGCAAAAGTCTAATATGTTTTCAGGCTGCTTAGTGCTCTACAGATTATAATGAACCTTTTACAATCAATATGGAAAGCAGTAAGCAACCAGAAATCATAAAACCAACTCAATCTCTGATATGCTAGAAAGGTTTTCTTAAATAGAATGCAATGGTTCTAATATGAAAGAGAGAAGGTATTTAATAGAGCCAATTTACTTGTTAGGATAGAAATTAATTACAAAACTTTTAGTTCTAGAAGACATTCTCAATTTATATAGACAGAATACTAGGCTAAAAGATAGACTATGTATGATACAAAATACACGTGCATGCATACATGGGTGTATGTGCACATTCTTTTAAGAGAAAGTATTGGAGTTTTTTTTTTAATTCTACTGACTATAGCAGGATGTGTTTGTATTGGATAAATTCAGTAATATTGCATAGATCCATGCAGTTGATAAATCCTTGGGCCCTCCATGAAAATATGAAAAATGGTAAAAGGCCAAGGACCCTCATTAAGTATAACAATATGTGCAATAACACATGAATTCATATAAGCAGTGAAGCCTCTTGCTTATATGTTAGTGATAAATATGAAATATATAGGATGGCAGTGTAGCATTTCTGCATGGATTGGTTGTTGATTATTCTGCATGCATTGTTTCCGTGGATGCATGCATTATTTCAGATTCTTTCACGTTGTCTTACCCTCATCCCTTCAAATCGCGACAAGGCTCTTAGAGGTCTCAAAGCTCTTAGTGTCCTAAGGGATTTAATCGCACCAAGTTCTGAGTAGCCCAAGGCATTAGCTGTTAAGCTAACCAAAGAGACCTACACAAAAACAGAAAGGCAATATTGCTCATTCATCTTTATATCCTTCCAATACATATGGTGGGAATGATGTGTGCCCTGAACTTCTCAAGAAGATTCAAGGCTGGACCTCTTTCTCCAGGAAACCATCTATAATGCAGAAAAATCTTTATGTCAGACAAAGTAGAATAAAAGTATATTCTAGGTACCTGTTGATGAAATCATGTTGGTAGAATGGTATAAAAGTGCCTTCTATATTCACATAAACCAGTCAACATTTGGTGGGATTTAAAGAAAAATGAAGTCACATGCAAAAGCAAAACACCCAAAAGCTGGGTGAATTGAAATGGACAATTTAGGTCAGGACTTCCCATGGTATCTTCAGAACTTGATGAGAATGTAAAAGCTCTCAAAAACCACATCCAGACCTTGCTTTTGGTCAAATGTAACTTTCTAGTGTCCAAAAAATCTTATTCAACAGCCATAGCTACCAGTGCTGTTCAGATTTAACCAGACTAATCAAGACTGAGACCCAACTGTTAGACAATGGTAGAAGCTTCACTGTTAGGCATATCCACACTTCATTACATTCCCTGTGACTCCTTTAACCACTTCATCAATTCTGGCTTGCATAACGCTGGTCTGGTCTGCAGGCAGATGAGTAAATAAACTAGAATAGCTGTAAAATAAATAATACAATTATCTTTCATCAATAATCCTTGGAAATGTACTTTTAATAACCATTGGGAAGTAGTGGCCCTAATAAATCAAAAATAAAACAAATCACCTTCTATTTCCAATCATTTAATGCCCTTCCCTTCCATCCTTCCTGTTCTCTCAATTCCTTCATCTCCAAATTGTTTTGTTTTTTTTTTAATCCCCTGACTAAAGATTAAAAATAAAGCTTCAAATATTAATTTTTTTATTTTAAAAAAATTGCACCAAGGTAAGGTTGACATGGAAAACTAATAAAACTATTTATAAGGGTCACAGAAGTAACTAACCCACAGATTATCAAATAAGAATTAAACATTTGTCGATAAATACAAGCTCTACTGGTCATGTCAATTTACACATCAGATGATTGAGCCAATACATGTTTTACAAAGATACATACTCAATCATAAAATATTATATGAGTATATAGTCATGTCTTATCATAGGATTTGCAAGGGTGGTCTGGATTTACAAGGTACAGTGATTTCCAACCTCTGCACAGTAAAGACCTCATAATCTATCACTGTAGTTTTATGGAGATATTTAGCAATTTCTATAGAATTCTGGTGCTTTTTGTATTGCTCAAATAGGTGGTTTAAGACATATTCTTAACTTGCATTCCATGGGAATTACATCTGTGGAACTGAGATATGCCTATTAACATAGAGGTAAGTCAGGCTATTGGGGATGGAAGGGAAATGAGTATCTACTATATGGTCAACGATCTGAAGTCTTCCATTTGTTCTACTCAGTACTTTACATACATAGTTGAGCATGTAGACTTGAAATTACAATGCACTTCTCACTAGCTCTCCTTCAGACAATGTGTATCTGCTCCTTGGTAGTGAAGCCTTTGGAAAATCATGTGGGAACCCATTCTAAGGGGGCTCACCTATGGTTCTCTGAAGTGTCTCTTTGAGGTCACCCCCATGATACAGTGAGAAGTGCAAGGGTACTGAATAGTACAATGGAACTGACAACTCCTAGCAGTATTTTCCTTTCATACTGCACAGAGTAAGTGACAGGACACTTACAGTAATTGATTGGAATATTAGAAACAGTTTGAGAAATTGATTCCATATACGAAAAAAAACCTGAAGAGGATGAAAAGCATCTTTTCTATACCACCAAAAAAAGATAGTAAAAAGCATAATTTCAAGAAAGAACTACAACTTCATAAAAGTAGAGAATTTCAACAAAACATCTCTAGAGAAATAAGTATATCAAAATATTTTTTCCCATTCTGAGCAGAACAATAAACCATACCATCACAGTTAAAATAGACTTTTTGTTGAACAGAACAGAAATCTTATCCTGAAAATATAATATTCTGATTTTTAAAGCCTGTCATACAGAACATGAAAAAGAATACATACATCAACAATCAGGAAGTCCAGCCAGCACCATGCATTAGTGAAATAGGTTTGAAAACCATAAGCAACCCATTTTAAAAGCATTTCCAGAATGAAGATATAGGTGAAAACTTTGTCAGCATATTCCAGCATGGTCTTGATAGTTTTACGTTGCTCTATATAGATATCTTCAAACGCCTGTGAAAAAGATTTTTGAAGATATAATTAAATGTCTTCACAATTTGCATTGTCGTATAGAAATGGCCAGAAAAAATTTTGAATTGAAAAAATATACATGATGATAAGGCATGTATCTTTCCCTCAAGCAAAACTTTGGTTTTCACTTAAAACTTCTCATAAAGCTGGGTCCAAACAACATTCACCTTCCAGCTGAGTTGAATAGCAATACAAAAAACATACTGTAAGACAAATCTTGAAACTTCATTTTGTTTCCATGGATAATGTTTGTGTGGCCAGGTTCTGGTAGTGGGGGGAGCTAGAGGGGTGGCTTCTGTGGGGAGCTCCTAGAAGCTTCCTCATGTCCAGCAGAGCCAATGCCAGATGGCTCCAGGACAGACCCACTGCTGGCCAAGGCCAAGCCAATCAGGAAAGATAATAACACCTCTGTGACAATATATTTAAGAAGGAAAAAAAAATAATATTGCACAGGGAGAACTGCAGGCAGAGAAGAGTGGAGTGAGACTATGTGAGAGGAACAGCTCTGCAGATACCAGCTCTGCAGTGGAGAAGGAGGGGCAGGAGGTGCTCCAGGCATGAGAGCTGAGATTGTCCTGCAGCCCATGGTGAAGACCATGGTGAAGCAGCTGTGCCCCTGCAGCCCATGGAAATCCACAGAGATGCAGAGATCCATCTGCAGCCCCCAGGAGAGCCCCATGCCCCAGAGCAGGGGTGTGCCTCAGAACAGGCTGGGAATTTGTGGGAAACCCATGCTAGAGCAGGCTCCTCACAGGGACCTGCAGACCCATGGAGAGAGGAGCCCATGCTGGAGCAGATGGAACAGTAGGACTTGTAGGACCAGGAGGACTGGATCAAGCTGTGCCTGAAGGCCTGCACCCCATGGAATAGGGGCCCACATTGCAGCAATTTTTGGAGAACTGTTGCCTGTGGGATGGGCTCACATCAGAGGAGTTCATAGAGAACTGTCTCCGGTGGCAGGGACCCCATGCTGGAGCAGGGGAAGGACACCTCTCCTTGAGCAGTGGCAGAAACGACGTGTGATGGACTGACCATAACTCCCATTCCTCATCTACCTGCACTGCTGCGGGAGGATGTAGAGCTGGGAAGGATGTAGAGCTGGGACAAAGGTGCTTTTAAGATTTATTTCACCTCTCTGATTTTATCCTGCTCCGATTTTGTTAACAATAAATTCAGTTAATAGCCCTAGGCTGAGTCTGTTTTGCCCATCACAGTACTTGGTGGCTGATGTCTCCCAGGCCTTATCTCAACCCATGAACCCTTAATTGTATTTTCTATCCCCTGTCCACGTGTGGAGATACAGAGCACCTTTGGTGGGTACCTGGCATCCAGCCAGGGTCAACTCACTACAGATAGCAAGGGTCTATTGACATAAGGTTTATCCTTTGTGAGAGTTACAAACTTACATTAAAATTATACGAGGGATTTAAAAATTACTCTGTGATACAGTATTTTTGAGGAATAATTGAAACCAAACTACGCACACTAATCCACAAAGCAATCCTAAATAGAGAGAACTGTTTTGTCAAAAGAAAATGTATACCTTGACAGTGAATCATTGTGCATTGAGCCAAATGTAGCAAGAATATTATATTCTGCCCCTGCTATGAGAAACTAATTATTTCAATACCTACTCAGTGCACCCGATTGGACACCAATCTGTAAAACATCTGATGGAATTTATTGGCACCTTCCTCCTCAGTTTGACAATTCAAGTTGCTGCTGATAAGTTCATAGCTCAACTGTTTTTTGATTTAAAAGTGTATTAAAAAAAAGCTATTATCTTCAATATTAAGACATGTGAACACCAGTCTGATAAAACTAATTTCTTATTTCCATTAACGCTACATTTGGAACTTGCCAAACAATTTGTTTCACAGCCCATAAGCAAATTCCTACATGTCCTACAATTATCCCAAATATGTGCAGATACATGTTTATATTAGAACATTCATTAATTGGATATCAAATTCTAATTTGTTACCTGTAGCTATGTGATTAACTGTAATTATAAATGCTTGCTATTTAAAATCACAAGTCACAATAGTTCCACACTTAATTTACCAGAGCACCGCTGCTGAGAAGAATCATGAAGACTATGAAGGTCTCAAACCAGTTGTGTTCAACAATCTTATAGCAGGTTTTCCTAAGATTCCACCAGATTTTCCCCTTTCCTTCTTCTACACTGACTTGACAGCATTTGAATCTCCGTACACACCCTAAATGTGATAATAAATTTTGAGATGTCAGAATAAAGTAAATGTTTATTAAGAATCACAATGAATGGCAATCATTTGACTTATTTCAGTGCTACTACATTAGATCCTTATAATTCCTCTTTGAGCATTTTTGTTTAGTATTTGAATTTAAAGGTCTGTATCTTTCGCAATACCATCCAAAGAGAGAGAGAGTGAGAACACAAGAGAACAGCAAATCTACAGCAGCAACTCTGAAAGAATTGCTAATACAAACAGATATTACAACTATAATCACTAAACTTCTTTTGATTTTGAATAAAATGAGAATCCTGCCAAAGTCAACACAATTAGGTCTATTTATCCTGCCTTTATTCTGCTTTGCCTACCTTCTGTAAAACAAGCTTCTGGCTCTAGAACTTCCTCAGGTTCTGCTTCTGGCTGTTCACCTTCTGGAGGTAGTCCAATATCAACTGTGCTGCCTTCTGATGAACTGGATGCATTCAATTTCTGTGAACGAAACCCCACATAATTATTTTTTTCCAGTTTTATTATTTTGAAGAGAAATTAATGTTGGAAATGTATATCAAAATATTTTGAATGTATTCATTGCTGTGACACTAAAAAAACTTCTTATCTGCAATCTATAATGCCAAATTGCTCTACTACAGGTGAGGTCACAAGATTAGAAACTACGTAACGTGCATTTTCCCTATTGAAAATATTTTGATATTTTCATACAAGGAATTGCTGAAATTACTAGAGTATTATTCTGAGCCACACATGAGAATTTTGAAGTGAAATTTCAGTAAGAAACTAAGAATGGGTGCTTTCCACATTTTGTACTGTTTAATGATTCCAATCATGTGGCTGCATTGTAGGTTACACTTCAGATAGCATGTGTTAATACAAATAAATTTCCAACATCATGACCAAACCAACAGCAAGCTGCACAGATGTATTTTCATGTCTCAAGTAAATATTGTTCTAGCAAGTCTGTAAAAAACTAAATCTAAAGTTTGAATATAATTTTTGCAATTTTGACATGAAAACACATGTTATGAGTTTTATAGGATACTTTGATTATCTTTATTTCCAAAAGAGCAGCACATTACTTTAGGAGCAGTAGCTGATATTTTGCATACTCACTTGCCAATGCATTTTCTGAATTTATTGTGCATTTTGAAACTACTTATTACTTTGGTACAGTACACATAGATGTCCAATTACTATAAAAGGCCAAAAAATTTTTGAATTACTAAAGTGAAAACAAATGCTTTTAAAACAATACTGTAATAAAATAATACTGCACCAATAAATCATAGCAATATTATAATCCAAACTTTAAAAATTATACTTTCACACTATCATATGATGTTGGCAACAGACAAATATGAGTACTATAATAAGTAAAAGTAGTTTGATTACAGCATTCTATGACTCTTCTAATGTTATCACTATATGGAGTATAACATCAGTAAAATGGCTGCATTGATAAGTAGCTAATCTTATAAAGGGAATGATGTAAGCAGATTTAGAATAGAGTCTATAGGGAATTCATATTAGACAGAGAGGTTCTATGGTAACATTAAAGATACATTTTTGCTGACACTTAAATCTGAAGTTAGAGGCATTATTCCTTTAAAACATTTCTGAGTAGCTTCAAATTCTATACAGTTTTTTGTAAAGGAAGTGTAAACAGTCTGTGGATACAGAAAGTAACTTGAGACATTAATGGAATTTTACATAGCAATAAATATTCAGTATGTTCTTCAAACAACAACAACAAAAAAAAAGATTCATTCCTTTCTCCCCCATGCTGATTGTATTGAATCACACTGACAATGTATTGTGTTGTGATTCTGACATAAGCTTAACTTTTATTTTTGTGTACCACAGTTCACTACAGAGCACATTTCAGACGAAGGCCAAACAAATGCAAACATGTATTGGAGGGTGTATATGCACCTAGTTTCAGTGATATCCACACACCCATTTCATCTATGCTTTTTTGAAAATCCCAGCTAAGACAATCATGTCTCATATTTCTGCATGGGTTTTAACATCTATTGAGGTCAGGCAGGTCCAACGTACAAGGAGATGGATGCACACTTTTCTGCAGATATTACTGACAATTTTCACATTGCAATATGTTTGCATTATAGATAATACATGGCAGTTTGGTCATTGTGGAATACTGCCTCTAAAATGGAGAAACTGGAAAGTATGGGATAAATACTGTAGTTCTCAAGTCAGGACCACAGCATTTAAACATCAGTGGAAGTCAATCATCAGTTTGAGGAAAGGCCAGAAATACCATAAATGCAATGTACATTCCAAAAATAAAATTATATATGATGTCAAAAATTACAATTAATACAATACAGTAAATAATTTTTTAAACTGAGAAGTGACTGTTTTTATAACATAGTGTTTTCTTAAAATGTTGCTTGCATCATTCCAATCTGGAGAGCATTTCTAGCAGAATGCTGTAGTAGTAGCAGAGCAAACAAAAATTATGAACTGGCTGAACCGTAAGTTTGAAAGACCTACTGTCCATTCTTTTACAGGAAAATGAAGAATTCAGTGACTCAGATATTATGCAGTTAGTTTAATAAGCTCAAAAAGTTAATGACTTCCTATCAGTGAAACTGCTTAAGACTAACAATTAACATGACATGGAAGATTACGTATAACCACTATAAGGAGAGATCACAAATATCAGATAGAAAGGTAAAAAATTATCAACAGAACTGTCAATTATCAGGAACATCAAAAAGACAATTCTATTTATGTGGGGCACTATGTACGGTGAGATGTATCTTTCAAGTCTCTTCTCACTAAAAATCTTGCATGCTTCATTTACAGAGCTGTAACAATAATCACAGGGGTTAAACTGAACAGAAAAATCCTAAATTGAATCAACAGCAGCTGACACTTGAAATGCAACAATTAAATGCCTTATCCCACTGAGAATTCAGTTACTCTTCTGTTGATGTAACAGAATATTTCCTTAGCATGCTGCTCTGTTATACCTGAATTTGGCCCCAACCAGATCAATATTTAAAGAAGAATATTATAAAAATTATTAAAAAAAAAATCAGTCTGAAGGAATTCAGCATAATTTGGGAAAGAACAAAAAATAGAATTTTTCAACAGTATAATTACTTTATAAAGTTTTCTTTGTTATTTTTAACATTGAATTTATTGTATTTTATTATGTACAAAATTTAGTATGTATTAGAAACATCTAGGAAGATTTCATGAAACAGCATTTCAAGATTTTATCGAATCAATTAAGTTCAGTATGCTAGGAAAACCTTTCAGTAACATTTACGTATTTCCACAGCAAACATGCTCTGGTATAAAGCAACAGACTTTGACAGGAACTTTATATTGATTTCTACATATTCAACACAACATGATCTGGGAATGGACCATGTTATTGCTATTATGTTTGTCCATGCCTTAATATATAGGAAGACTTTTTCTAGCACTTACTGCAACTTGCCAGTGTTCACAGGTATGGAATCCAGGTGGCTAGCTAGACTACCTCTAATTGCAGACCCTGATATGTTAGGTATGTAGCATATATCCCAGTTCTTTACCTAAACATATCTGAAGGTTACCTTTGCACATGGTAAATTGCTGTCTGCTTACCAGCATTACAAAAACTAGGCTATTTACTTAATATGTACATAGCGCTTTTTTTTAAAATGAACCGATAGAAACGAGATAATCATCAAACCCAAGCATTAGCTTTGATCTAATAGTAAGTCCATTTTAAGCTTTTTGTTATACCATGATTCTAAATTTCAAAAGGATTCAGCAATGCAGATTATAAGAGATTTATCAGGATCAAGCATTAGACACTCTTTGAGAGTTATGAAGATAGAAATTTTCTGAATAGTATGCTAAGAAAATTATTCTCAGAGAAATCTGTTTTTCAAAACTTTAGAATGTACATACTCCACCTCCTTTTCGAAGAAAACAGCAAGGGGACAAAAGTAGTTACATGTTTCTAAAGCAACAGTATACTGATTATCATAGAGATTTAAATATCTTTTACATCACATATACCAACAGCCTTGCCAGTCATGCTTTAGTCAGCAATACAGAACAGTATGAGATTCAGATTTTAGTTTAGCTTTAAAGATAGGAAAGCAGCTTGCCTATCAGAGGAGCATTGCAAAAAGCAGCAGCCAAGATTAGGTCAGGAAGTTTGTGACATAATTACTTTCTGAACCTTGACAACATCACATAGATTCATACAATTCTGCTTCACTTACAGCCAGGCCACTTTTAACTTCTAACATTTCTTTGTTTGTTCCAAAGATTATTATCTGAGAGTAGCTGGACAGCTCTTAGCTTAACATTTTTAACAAAGCCTGAAATTTCATGATTGGCCAGGATGCCACTAATAGATGTTGAAACTATAATTTAAGGTACTGAAGGAGCAAAGAGCAGGACAGACATAAGCAGGAAGATGGTGCCAGCAGAAACCACCATTTTGATTTGGCTTTGTATTTCCTTTCCTCCCAAATACCTGTGAAAATGCTAAATAATGGAAATTAAATTGGGTTTATTTTCTCAGTGCTGTATGGATGTCAGTATGAAAATGAAATGTTCCATGATATAAATGGCAATACTATATCCAAACTATCCAGTCTTTTTTGGTACGGCTATATCACCTATAAAATCTTAAGTGGTAGATATCATGATTCCACTGGTGGAATTAAGTGGAATCTGGATGTCACTCTTTCTAATGCTTATTCAGTTAGGCAGAATAACTCTATGAGTACAAAAATCCAGAGCACTCCAAATCAAAGCAAAACTAGTATCTCTAAATTATAGTCCACTCTGGATTTATTGATATTCATAATTCCTTTGATCTACTTAGCCATGAGACTTTATTAAATGAAAATATTTGTAAAAAAAGTTGTACGAAAGCAAAAGCATTTTAAGTAGCAGTGGAAATATGCTCCAGTGGGAAAAAGCTCTCCCACCAGGACCTACTTTAAAAGGCTCTTTAATTCATACAAACAATAGTGAAAGGATGTTTCTGAAACAGAGTAAGGGACTGCTGTTTGCAAATATTATTTAAGCAAACTTCAGTTAGCTTTAACATTAACAACTTAATATCATCCACAGAGAATCACAGTATGCCAATACAATACAACCAATTCACAATACAAAGCCTAAATTCTTCAGAGTATCAAAGTATTTAAATAATGAATATTTTTAAATCAATATACATCTTCTCAGAATAATTATTCTTTCCAAAATATAAGAGGAAAAGCTCTGGAGCAAGTATATTTTAATTCCACTGATTTACAAAACTAAAAGCAGCAACTGTGATGTTGTAAATATTATGGCATTGTTTAATAGGTGATCTGTAAATCACACTGAAGCTGGGGAACTTCTGGACATTTTAATCCAAACTCAGTAGCTTATTTACTTAAATGCTGAACTTTATTTATTACTGATGAGATGAGAAAAAGTTTCTCAAGGCAGACAATTTTAGATGTTTGGGGAGGTAATAATTTTTTTACCATAAATTAAAGAGCTATAGAAAGATTGAATTGGGCCGCATCTTGCAAGTGTTCTCTTTGCACCTCTACACCTAAGTGTGAGTGTAAGTAAGAGCAGAACTTATCTCTGAATGTTTAACCACCCAAATAACAGTTTTGTATGAATTCTTTCAACCAAATTATGGTCACATGCTTTGACTACAGAAATTAAATTAATTTCATGCTTAATGGTGCTCCAAGTACTGCATATTAATTTCCAAAATAACCAAATGCTTATATAAGTAATAAAGAAAAACACTTCTAAAAAAAAAAGTGAAAAATAAAAACATGACACTGATGAGTTTGCAGGTTACCTCCATAATAAGTTAAAATACAATAGTATGAAAGTTTTCTAAAGCAGTTAGCTTTTAATCATCAACACAATTTACATATGGACTTATATATAAATATAAGCTTCTGATTAGAAATGTGGCATATGTGTTACGTATGTGTTACTGCCTTCCCTCAAAACAAATGAAAACCCTTCAAAAACTGAATCCTGAATTCTATACCACCAAGATTGGAAAAGGTTCATCGCATGCACTGCAAAATACTATTAAAATATTACGGAGAGTATTGGAACCACAGAACTCTTGGGGCTGCCGCTCTTGCCTGACCATGCTGTGATGCGAGTCCCGTGGCTCAGCAGGGAGCAGCTGTGCATGTTGCTACTTATTGCAATGAATGGGACGGGATCATAGCTGAAGAGCATGCAGGCCAGTCAATATCTGCTAGAAGGTGATTAAATAGGATATAGAGAGATGGATAACTTGCTTAGGTAACCTGTGTAAAACTGGTGACACGATGCTCTGCCTCGCTAAAAGGCACCAGAGCTGCCCGCTTGACTGATCCAGCTTGGTTCTACTCCTGTGAGAAGTAAGAACGGTAGGAAATGAAGTTCAGGACGCAGCACCTCTGGTTTTTTGCGCTGAATATTGCTTAAAGTAAAATATACATTATTAATGTGTCTGCAACAGCATTAGGAGATCCCATTGTTTTCAAAGCATTGAAAAATATTTTGTCATTGGTATATCGTGGTGTTATTATTGCCCTATAACTTACATTTAACAGAAATTAATTATTACCCACTATTGTGATTACTTTAACTACTTATTATACAATCATACATGTACTACAAAATTTTCCATATAAACCATCCTCATAGTACTTAAGAACCTAAAATGCAAAAAATATATTTATCATTTCTACACTAAACAGCAGTACTGCAGCTCATATCCACAGACCTTTATTTATAGGACAATGGACTCAGCACAGTGGTCCCACAATTATTAATGGCTTACTTACATGATAAAGTTTTATTTAGTATTTGTTCTCTAATTTCCTTATTCCTCTATTATTTCCTGTATTCACCCGCTGACATTCTTATGGACACAGTGTTTTTATAATTAAGTTTATTTTAGGTTTCAGTAACTTTCTGGAAAATTCCTCATTAATTCACACCTACTAAGCATGTACAACACTATATGTATTGTTTCTACAAAGGCATAATCTAGTTAACATTTTTATCAAACTACTGGAAGATACCTGTGTTATAATAAAGAATTCACCAAACATTAACATGCTTAATTGAAATTTGCCAATAAATAATTATTATTTTGTTGGAATTCAGCTTATTGTCCTATACAGAAGTGAATACATATACTTGGTTGTAGACACAGAAGCAAGCAGAAGCACACAGACACACATTCATCAGCATCTGGCTATCTTGTGCAGTGTCCTCACAGCACCTGGATGCCTCAGCTGCCTTTCATCTGCAAATCTGCTAATTGTACACAGTTTGATGGCAGTTCCTGACTTAGATTTTTTTAATCTGTGATGTAAGCAATGAAGTGACTGACATATCAACTTGGCAACAGCAGTGTCATATAAATTGAAAAACATGAGAGGTCAGAAATGCAAGGCATATTATGGCATGGCAAAAAGGAGGAAGTCATGTTAAAATGCCATTTGTAGACAATTTTTTAATTTAAAAAATGTCATCTTTTCCTATGGATTATTTTCATTTCAAGACTGTTGGTCATCTGACTAATAAGCCAACACTCCACTATATCAAAAACCCATGGTGGTTAAGACTATCTAGTGAAGAGTAGTAACTAGGATTAAGATTTTAATGCTTTTGTGTCACGCTTCTGTGACTCAAATCTACTTGAAATTTATGTATGTTCACTATCTTTGCCTACTGCTGTGTCTCTCTTGAAAATCCCTGAAACTGATAAACATTCCCTTCAGTTTTGCACCTTCAGCATCTGCATGAGTAAAAAATTTTGGCCTCAAATATACTCAGTAGAGTGTCAGACTTGGCCAGTCAAAACTGCTTGGCACTAGCTCATCCCTGACTTAATATGCACTTCTTGGATTTATCACCTGATCAGTTTACAGTTCCTGAAGCACAATGGCATTAAGTGCCTCCAAGAATGCAATGAAGACACTGTCTTCTTTTAAATACAGTAGGTGAAGTAGAAAGCCTTCCTTTTATGGTGGAAGCCCCATGACTGGGGTTCATGCCCCAAATGTGGGATAATCCACTTTAAAACTTTTCCTATAGGAAGTCAGTATTTTTGTCATCTTGTAAAATAAGCCAATGAGTGTCCTTCCATGGGAAGCAAAGAAAGATCTGGCTAACAAAAACAGTCAGCAGTCACATCACCTGTTTGGAGTTCTACAGTGGAGTAAGAGATGCACCATTGTCATACTCAGCCCTGAGAACCACCAGCTCAGGGGTTTGTGTAAAGCTCATCCTCCACCTCTCCTACTGACATAGTGCTCTTGTGTAATGAAGAACAGAACAACTGAAGGTTAAACAACAGCTGATTTGTTCTACACCCAAGTACTGGTGTTGAAGAGTAAGATAAATAATAATACAATCAATCTGAAAAAAAAAGGAAATATTTTTATAAAAACAATAAGCACATTTGTGATAAGAAACAAGAAAATACGACTGAATGTATAATGCAGTTAGTACAAAAAAGTATCTCAGGTGGAAAATTACCAGAATCTTACCCATATTTATACCCTCAGTTTCAAGCAAAAGAAAATCACTAATGAAAGCCTTTATGTTAGTTTATGTCTACCCCACAGCATGCAATACTTTTCAAAAATACTCATGCTAATGCTGAATGAACTAGCATCAGTACTAAGCATTGCACAGACTTACTCCACTTGAGCTGACGTGCTTCCACCACTTTCAGTTGTGCTGGACAAAGCAGTGGGTTAATAATACACACACAATAATAATGCCTTGGCATCCACTTGGCATCTCAGTGCTAGCTTGGCACCACATTGTGCCAGAAAGAGGTACATTTTATTAGTCACAGTAGGTAACAAGTTCAAATATCATAAAGCTTTGAAAATAATGAGTAGTCAAATGAAAGGATCTAATACTGGGATATTAAGCTCTGTAACTTTTTTTATAATAAGGCCATTACTTCACTTCAGTGGTTCTGCTACCATCAGATGGATTATTAATGATTTATATGACATTGTTTAGTGATGCTAGTCCAGTATTCAAATGTACCTATCTATGAAGTATATGGATGCATTTTCACTATATAAAAAGAGTTAAAAACATCAGAATTAACTGTTAAAAAGTAGATTAAAAAATAAACTGCTCTAATGAAATAAGCATGGAGAAATTTGCACTAGCCATACACATTTTGTATGATTTCTGGTATCCAGGACTATTAAACTGTTCAAGTTTTGTTGAAGATTAAACAAAATAAAAAAATAGAAAAAAGAATTTTCTAAAAACTTCTACACATCTTGATTATTACTGTAAATGCAATATTGCATCACCGTCTTTCAAAACTCACAACCTTACATCAATTTACCTTAAATAACATTACAAGTTTGTATATGCTGTTGTAAAGAAATTAAAGTAAGATTTGAATTCAACACTAGTTACCTCAGCAAAAAAAAAAAAAAGAAAACATCACAGTATTTTAGAATTAGAAACAGGCTTACCTCTTTACTTTCTTCCAGATCTGATTCACTGCTGAACTCCTCTGTGTTTAAATTTTCAAAATCTGATTCTCCAACAGCAATGGGCACTGTCACAGTGAGACTTGGGTTGTTTATGAATGACATGTAATCACTTTCATCAACAACATATTTTTCCACACTGCTGCCTATGCCACTGGTAGTTCCATTCCCATCTTTGAGATAGGCAAGGTTTTTACCTATGTCTACTATTGTATGGTTGGAAATACAGCTGTCTTTTTTATTGTTTAGGTCTTCAAGAGGTTTGATTTCATCTAAAACTTTCTGTTTTCTAACAAAAGCTTTTTGGATGAATTCGCGCACTTTTCTCTTCACATAATCTATTCCCTTCTGAATCCTTGCCACAGCAATCTGCAGGTTGTTCATTTCATTATCATCATCTGTAGCAGCAAGGTTATCTGAGCTAAATGAGCTCAGCAGCAAGGCCAGAAATAGGTTGAGTACCTAGAAGAAAATAAGGAAAAAATTGCTCCTATTTTTAAGTCATAAAAGCAATGTCATTATGAGTTTTTCAATATGAGAAAATTTTATTTCACATGTAACACTTTATTTCTACGCACCTTCCTGCTATTCTTTCCAGTTCATAATCCCTGAACTCAACATTTTATTATCTTGCCAAAAGCACTTCTAGCTGGTGTAACTTCACTAACACAGGTGAAAATCTGAGCTGCTCCTTGACTGTCTTCTCCACAATCTGCAGTAGTGCAGCTCTGCTCCTCAAAATGGAGAACACCATAACGAGGCAGAGTACAACATAATGAAGTGATTTACACAAGCTGCATGCACTGTAGTGTTCAGAGGCCAGGGGAATGAAGGCAAATGCCAACCCTCTGCAGTTCAACTAGACTATAGTTCTAGTACCTCTAATTCAGAATATAGTAAAGTTTTGTATTTGGCAAGTATATATATCTTAGTTCTGGGCAGGAACACTAGCTAAGGAGATAGAATCCAGACATGTGCTACATCTCAATTTCAAGAAGCTATTTCAGACTTTCTTGAATGACATTTTACAAGCATACAAGAGAAATTTGGATTGCATGCAACTATGACAGACCATGTGGAAAACTGATTAAAAATAATTTAATAAAAAATCAGTTAAATTATATTTGTCAGTTCTTCCTGTTCAAAATTGCAGAATATTTTAAAAGATATACCATAGGACTCACATTACTCTGGTGAGACTGGTAGTGATGACAGTGGATAAGCATATTTATAAAATTTGTGGATCATACCAAAAACAGAAAGGAGGCCAGCACTCAAGAAGAAAGAACTACAATTAAACATAACCATGGTTTATGGCAAATTGGTGAAATGATTCAAAATCAATATGGCATTTAATTCTGAAGTATTGCTGTAGAAAGGATTGTTAAGAAAAATGAAAAGTATATGTACAGAATGTGTGAAAACTGGCAAGGCGGAAGCACTGCAGAAAGGGGCAGAGAGGCTGCATCAGGAAAGCAATGCTGGTACAGAAGTTTCACGAGTCATTTGGGATGTACAACAAGGAATACTGAATGTAAGAAATGAAAGTATCATTATTCCACATTCTTCAGTACTTGTGCCTTTATTCAAAGTGTTGCTTGGGAGGAATTCAGAGGCCAATTGCAAAAGGGATAAGCCATTTAGAAATCATCACTTATGAGAAAAAAATGAAGAGTTACGCTTTTGTTTCACGGAGAAACGATTGAAAGTGGAAACAGTAAGCTTTTAAATATTATAAGTGTTGTCATGAAGTTTTCCATCAATATAGAGACAATTTAGTTCACTTGTCTGTAAAAGGTGATTTAAATTAGATACTTTTTTAAAAGACACTCTTATCTGTAAGGATAATTCAGCACTGATTTTACTAAAAAGGTTATAAACTTCCTGAAAATTAAAAGAAAAAGTAGACAAACATTTTTCATAGTTAATCAAAGTATATTTGAACCTGGTGTACAGAAAGGGCAAGCAAACTACATGATTTCCTGAAGTCCTTCTCTAGTCTTCATTTCAGATTTCTAAATTATGAAAAACAGGAGACAGCCCTAAGAGTTTAAAAAAATCCCCACTGATTTACATACCACTAGGTTTCCAATCACCATGACCATCATGAAGACTGTAAGGCACATGGTTTGGCCAGCAACCTCCATGCAGTCCCACATGGTTTCTATCCATTCTCCACACAGCACTCGGAATACAATCAGGAAAGAGTGGAAAAAGTCATGCATGTGCCAGCGAGGAAGTTCACAGTCACTGGAGATCTTGCAGACGCATTCCTTGTAGCTTTTCCCAAACAGCTGCATCCCAACCACAGCAAAGATGAACACAATGATGGCCAGCACCAGGGTCAGATTCCCCAGAGCCCCCACAGAGTTGCCAATAATCTTAATCAGCATATTTAGGGTTGGCCAAGATTTTGCCAACTTGAAAACTCGAAGCTGCAAAACAGAAGAGTGGTATATGGTTCTTCGTTATCTAATTGTAATGAAATTACTGCTATACATTTCACATTCCAGTTACCCTGTGTCTACCTCATGTCTCGTAATCTTTAGAAGTTTTAGTTGCAAATTTTCTGTTTCCAGTTCTTTGTACAATACTACACATCAGTAGTGTTAAGTCCTGTTTCAAGTGATAAGAAATCAAAAACAACGTATCTATGCTTATTTCAATTACATTGAAATTATCACAAAGACTCCAATTCAGACTTTGACTCTTTTGGTGACTTTAGGTATTTATAAATAAGTTGCACTTGTTAAAGAAGTTGGATGAAACAGGCTTTCTCCTATAAGCTCTGAGAAAATATTACTAAAATAAATGTGCACATATGAAATGTGATCAGTTTAACAGGACCATAAGTGTATAGTCACTTCCAGATTTTTTCATTTTAACAGGCAGTGAGATGGAGGAAATGGTTTTCCTAAAAAGAGAAACAAGCTAGAGTTCTTAATGACAGACTTACAAGTGACTTGCAAGTATCTTTAAAAATATTTTTTCTCTCCTTTAAAATAAATTGAATGTGTCTTACAAAGATTGTCATACAACATTGAGAAAAACAAAGGAAAGTATTATATTAATAAGTACAACTTGAAACAGACAAAAATTAAGTTATTGGAGGGATACAGCAATTGTTCAGATAATTGAAAGAGAAGAATACTAAAATGAATATAAAACTAAATTCTATTTCATGTCAAGTTAAAACCAGAATCTACTACTGAGAGAGAAGTCAATCCAGACAGATTTTAGACTTTAGGCAAAGTACAATATAATGCTATGCAGAGAACCAGAAAACACTTATTTTAAACCCCTTATTTTTTAAAGGGAATGTACTTAACTTTCATTTCAAGTTAAATAACTTTTTTTTAATTTAAGGCAGAATTTCAGCTTGATGACCAGGAATTCTAGCTTCATGTCTCTCACTGTGTAGGTCTTTTCAGAAGAGTGTTTGGACTCTGAATTGCATGCTAGCCTAGAGTCTGCAGCAAGACTAAGTTTTTTCAAGTTCCTGTTCATGAAAGAGATATCTAAAAACAGACAGAGACACTGCAATGACTTCTGAACAGAAAAACTGTTTGACAGCAGATAGACCCTTGCAGAGAATGGTACGGAGAAGGCTGTAGGGATGAAGCCCCTGGACAACGAAAAATCTTAACACTACTCTCTTTGAAAACTAACCCAAAAAGGCAATTGGTAATGGAAGCCAGTAAAATTGTGAAGACGCTTTCATTAATTAACCCAATATTTACCAAGCAATTCACTAATCCTCAGTCACAGGTAGTGAGGGCCCTGTGGCTCTTGCTTTTTTTACTCTCTAATCGAGGGAGAAGACTCTAAGAAATACTTCTACTATAAAAGTTAATCCTTTAAGCATACTTTCAGCAAGAATAGAATTGATGTTGACAATATCTTGAAGGAGAAATAAACATTACTAAGATAATATGCAAAACAAACAACATATACATGCCATCTAGTGAGTATGAAATTTAGCATTTTGTAACTTCTGAAAAGACCTTCTGTCTCAGCCATTTATTTTGCAAGCGAAAAATGCACAAAATATGTATGTACAAATACAAAAATGTAATATAGAAACATATTTTAAATAGTATATTTACCAATCGGAATGATCGAAGGACAGATAATCCTTCTACATTTGCAAGGCCAAGTTCCATTAAACTAAGACTCACAATAAAACCATCAAAAATATTCCAGCCCTCTTGGAAATAATAATAAGGATCCATGGCAATTATCTTGAGAAACATTTCTGCTGTGAAAATTCCAGTAAACACCTGCAAGGAAAATACAGTTTCTTACTCCAGTTTAGGAAGAAAATATTTAAAAAGTAAACCTAATGGTACCAGCATATGCTAAATTATATTTTCAGCAAGAAATTAATAATAAATCTAAATATCTTCTCTACATTTCCATACACTGGGGTTAGGAATAAAATTCATATCTGAAGCTTACATATGCATCACAATGTTTGGGTTCCAAAGAAAAAGAGGTAAATGGGAACACAGTTTTTATCCAGCCTCCTAATATGTATGTATGCCAATACACAGAATATAATCTGATTTTAATGCACATTTTTATCTCCTTAGAGCTCATCTTTGCCCTTGGATCACCTTTTAACTTCTAGCAATAAAGATAATTGTTCCCATCATAAACTTATTTTATTAACAAAAAAATTATACAGAAAGCTGAGCAGAACTGTTCTTCTTCAGGATGGCCTGTGGAAGGCACAGGCATTCCATTTGACCATTTCCTTAAGTCATGCTTACTGGGTATTTCCCCACTAAAATTCCTTGAATACCCAGATCCTTAGGAGGGGCTAGTGAGGAACAGAATGGGTGTGGGAATGGAACTGAAAGTTCTTAGATTTATAACTATCCATCAAGAAAAAAAAAATCCTTCAATGAGCTTCAATTACAGAAGATGAAGATTTTAAAAATAAAAATGCATATTGACTCAGTAGATCTTTACTCTGTAAAGAAAGAGTGGTGAAATTTACAAATTTCAACTTAAATTTAAGTTAATCAATCCCAAACATCTAAATAATCAACTTTTTCTTTTACATGAATGTGCATAAGTCACAAAAGATTTAAAGAAAAATGCATTTTACATACATGGTGCATCATGAAAGACTTACAAGGTTTCCTACTGAAAGGACACCACTAAATTGTTCTGTCATTGGGTAGTGTTCCATGGCCATGAACAGGGTGTTTAGGACGATGCAGATGGTAATGGCCAGATCAACAAATGGGTCCATCACAATCAAATTTACAATATGTTTGACTTTCAGCCAGGGAGTACAGCAGTCCCAAATCAAGCAAGTGTTAGCAAATTTATACCAGCATGGTGGACACTTCTGTCTGGATTCTTCCAGTTCTAGAGAGAAAAATGAAAATAATACTTAAAACATATTTCTCTATTCCAGAATTGTCTGGATATTTCCTTGAAGCCTAAATGTTGTTTTCCAAGGTACTGTTGATAAACTGTGTTGACATTTTGAAACTAAGACTGCTTTCAGTTAAAAGAAATTACAATTTAAAATAATCTATTAAAAATCCCACAAAATAAAGCCCGAAAAATCCCCAAAACAGCTATACAAAAGATTCAGTAGGTAAAGGAACCATTTCACATGCTAATGCTATATAGAACATACAAGAGTAATTTTTCTTAGGAACCTGTCATGAGGCTGGATGATGAGGGGATTGAAAGCAGCCCAGCAGACAAAGCCTTGGGGTTACTGGAGGCTGAAAAATTGAGTGTGAGCCACCCATGTCAGTCACATCCCAGAGAGCCAATATTCTCCTGGGCAGCATCAAGAGCAGCATGGCCAGCAGGCTGAGGGAAGGGGGTCGCTTCCTCTTCTTCAGCTGGAGTGCTGTGTTCAGCTCTAGGGTTCCCAGCATAAGAGCAGGTTCAGAGGGAGCCACAAAGATATTCAGGGGCTGGAGCACTTGGCCTATGAAGACAGGCTGAGAGAATTAGAGCTGCTTATCTAGAGAAGAGAAGGCTCCAAGGACACCCTATTGCAGCCTTCCAGTACTTATAAGGGGCCTGCAGGAAACATGGAGAGGGAGCCTGTATCTGGGAGTGGCATGATAGGGTGAGGGTTTACAGTTTTAAACAGAAAGAGAGTAGGTTTAGACTAGGTAGTATTCAAAAATTCTTTACTGTAATAGTGGTGAGGCCCTGGCACAGGGTGCCCAGGGAAGCTGTAGATGCCCTGTCCCTGAACATGTTCAAGGCCAGGTTGGATGGAGCACTGAGAAATCTGATCAGGTGAAAGGTGTTCCTGTCCAAGGCAGGGGGGTTCGAACTAAATGATCTTTATGTTCCCTTCCAATAAAATATTTTAAAATTTCCTCATGAAAGATAAGCATTTAGAACAAGCCTGAAGTCAGAAAAGCATTTAGGCAGCATTATGGTCCACATGTGCACAACTGTTCATTATTACCTTCCAATTTTCTATTTGGGCATAGTCTTTCAAGCCTCAACATAATGCCTCACCCTTTCTTACAAATAGTTGCTTAATTCCATGATTCAAAGTAATTGTATTTAGCCTTACAGAAAGAAGAACATGATCCTTATTTGTGAAACAGCAAGTCTATTGAATTGGTAGAAGGGGATTGTTCTACTGCAAGAAGCATAGTCATTTCAGTAATCTAAAAAGAGCTTACCCCAAAACATAACTTCACTAGAGAAAGACCACATTGAGTAATAGGTTTTTCTTGCATTTAAATTGGAAACTTGCTACTTCTATGTCAAACCTCTCAGTATATTGCAAGTTTCACTCTTTTTCCAAATTTATCAGTCCCAAATTTAAAGAAACAAAACGAAACCAAACCCACCAAAGAATCCCACCCCTTACTCCATATAGAAATCTCTTTTTGTCTGTACCCTCTATGCCAAAATAGCTGCCTTAAAACATCACTACTACTTAATGCATCACACATTAAATAGCACTTTTAAGGCACTGTCACACACACAAAAAAATCTGTGTTACATACCTTCCATTGTGTTTGTAAGCATGCTGGCTATACTCATTGCTCTTTGCCTTGCACTAGGGTCTGTTAGGTAATCCATAGGAACATGGTAAGAACTAGAATGTCTCTTTCTTAAGTCAGTTTCTGTTGTAGTGCCCTGAAAATAAAACACTGATGAAATAGCTAATTGATCATACTTTCAATAACATTGTAAGTTACTGTAGAGCTCTACTGGTTTAAAATACTGCTGTCCCACACCATGTTCCAGTTATACTGAGGCTTCACAACAACTAAGGTATGCCTGACTCTGTACAGAACAAATAGTCAAACCTGAAGAACATGTTTTTAAGTGTTTTGCTGAAAGAGGGCAGAGATATTAAAGCAGATTTCAGACTAAAAAATGTTCCACAATGCTTGTCAATGAGTTGTGCTGTAAATATATTTCTATTTAGGCAGTGAAGTATTTTTCTGAACATGAAAATGCACAGCCCACACAGCTAGCAGTACAGGAATTAAGAATAAGTGGATTTTCTTAAGAAAACTCTTAATTTAGAATAAATGATGAATTTCCTAGCACATTTTTCAAACAAATAAAAAAATATTTAGTAATGCTGACATAAAAAACCCAAAGGAAAATTAGCTATATTACAGGAACACTATCACAACCCTCGTTAGTTGTACTACAAGAGTTACGTCAAAAGTTTTGTGTATGTACAGCAGGAAGCTAAATACTCAATTAATAGATTCCATTAAGTAAATGTAATTTTTTTTCGTTTTGACATCCTTTCTGATACACAAGTACAAAACCATCCAGTTAAGTCTTAGCATAATGAATCAATGGGTGTAAGACCACAGAAACTGAATTTATTCAATGGTTTACTATGGTGTTCTGTTAATCCCCAGTCAATTCACATGCTTTTTCACATATTTAATTAATGAGAGCTGGAAAATTTATTTTTCTCCTTTAGCTTATGGCTGGAATACATGAAAAGAGCATTCACAGCTTAGCCAGAAAGGCCATCATTGCCACGTGACTACATTTTGTGGAAACAGTGACTGATCAAACAGGGAGAGAACATCATGCCTGAGCTACTGCAGACTTTCTTACATTGCTAGCAGTGGCTGCTTTATCAATCATCACCTCTGGCAGAAGCTGTCCTGTAGGCGATGTCAAAGCTGGCGGCCCACCAACTAAAGAAACCACTCCATTGCAATCCACAGTGCTGTGCATCTTCCCGTTTGCTGGAAGAGCAGGTGCTGTTCTGGATGACCTACTGGCCTGGCTAATGTTACTGTTGCGCCGTTCACCGTGTCTATGAGGAACAAAGAGAGAATCTCTTCTGCTCTCATTGTCTTCAAAAGTGCTGTGCTCATCATCAGCAAAGTCATTTTCAGATCCCACATCCTTTGCTCGACCTCTGAAGCTGAAAAGACTCGTTCTGCTGTTGCGCCTTGGGGAAAACAGGGAGCCACGAATGCTCAGCAAAGACTGCAGGTAAATAAAAACAATTATTATCAGATGAAAATCCTTTAAAATACAACATTTTCATACAGAGGAAAAATCCACAATGTCTTAAAGGGTAAGGTCATCTACAAAGAAATGAACTGGTACAGTTCCCCCCCTTAATACACTCCCTTTTGGGTAGTAAACGAAGAGCACATAAGTGACAGACAAAGACTAGTTATTTTACTGCTTTGGATATATGAAATCAATCAGTTTAATTAGAGTAAAAGAAACTGCTTGACAGAATTGTTTCCTCTGCAATTCAGCCTATGTTATTACCAAATGTTCATAAACTGAATAAGTAGATCTAGACACTCTTTACCCCAGGCTGGCATTAGTATGACAGGCTGAGTAAATAAAATTTTAGGCAAATTTTCTGTGACTCAGTCTGCACAGAGAAGTAGTTCCCCTACTGCCTAGTTTAAAAAACATACATATCTTTTCAGATATTAGTCAAGTAGGCTGCAATAGGTTTCTTATTTAAAGTCTTAGCTATCCTGAATATGCAACGATTTGCCTGTAATTTTGTATGAACAGGTCTGCTAATATTCATCAGCTTACTCATAGGAGTAAATGTTCTGCTATTGGAGGATCTCCAATATTAAGAGTCAAAATGTTCTAATCTTACTATTAATTATACATGTTCTTAATTCATATCAGTAATTGCCTTGACTCGATTGGTAAGTATTAGCAGCTGATTTTACCCAAGACCTCTATGAACAGCAGAGATTATACATAACAAAGCAGTGTCTTTGCTTCTCAATTTGTCTTTGTGGACCTGAGCCCCAATGTACTAGGGACTGCAAAATGCAGAACAAAAAGGAACTCTGCAAAGAACTTATCATTTAAATGTAACACAACAGATGGATACAAAAAGAGAGGGAATACACAGAGGCAAAATTGATGAGTATGATAAACAGTCATCTTAGCTCACCTGAAGTCACTTCCCTGTCAAGCTTTCTGTAGGCAGCATGGTAAAAGAGAGTTTTAAAGAGGGATTTGAGGAAAGCAATGAAGTGTTCTGTGAAAACTCATGGGAGCTTCTTCCAAGCATGAAGGGCAGCACACCAGAAAGAGCTCAAAGAAACTAGTTTGAAAATTTAACAGGAGGTTATGAATGCTGGGTTGGGTCAGTCAAAGCTGGGACTTGTTTACTGTAAGTAGACAAGGTGGGTTGGGAGGAAGTTTATGTACAGTATGTTTTATGACATTAAAAAAAATTCTTTAGGTAAATATATTTACTAGCAGATTAGAGAAAAGCAACAGGATAGGTTAGTGCTCTTTGCAACAACATTCTTGATGAATACAGCAATAAAGAGGTCTAAGTAAAAAATGATTCACAGTTGTGGGTCCAGAATAGAGTTAAAAAATAAATAAATAAAAAGAGAGTGAAAAGAGATCTAGAAAAAGGCCTTGTGGAAATCCCTTGGAAAACTGTAAAAGGGGTAAAAGGATCTTCTAAAGCACAACTAAACCAGGAGAATCAAGAGGAGACAAAGTTATGAATGTTAGGAAGAATAAGATTTCAAGAGGAATCAAATGGTCATTTACATCGAAAGAAAATGAAATGCTAAGGAAAAAGTCAAAGATGATATATAAGCCTGAATTTTCTCTAGGAAATGGTATTAAAAACTGGTGAGTGGAACTTCTGTTTAGTGGTTAGAATCCAGAGTGAAAAGGAACTAGGGTTGGAAAAGCAGCGGGGAGGTGATTTCTAGACTGTCATAGTCAAAACAACTGTAAATGAACTTGGAAATGAAAATGTTAGAAGAACAAGTTGTATGAGGAATGCTTAATTTCTTACAAGATGGATGAATTGAGCTGCAGTTGAATAAGGCTGCAGTTTGAATGAAGAGATAGGCAAGAGTATGCACCAAGGGGATCAGATGGATCTTCAACATGAAGTTGAAGTCAATTGACATGTGTGAAAGTTTGAGGAACAGAATGAATCATGAACTAAATTCAGCAATGAAGCCTGACAGAGATTAGTTAGACAGTTAACAACATAAAACAGTGGCAGACCGAGGAGGTGTAGTGGGGGGAAGGATGCATTACCAATGATAGAGGAAATACATTAGGAAGTGAGTGGAAGGAGTGGCAGAAATAGAAAGCCAGAAACATTATATTCCCACCACAGTCTGGTTCTAAGGAGGACAGTCCTTAGTAAGGAAATATTGGATGAAGAGGTCTGAGCTTCTTTGAGAATGGGAGGTCAGAGAAAACAATTCATGAAGAAAGTATGAACACTCATGATTTCTTAAGGGATGAAACAGGCTTTCCAGAAAGAGAAGAAGATTAAAAAGGCAGGAATGAGTTTAGTAATAATGACTAAAAAGAGGGAGAAAGCAAGTCATAAAGACCAGGGAAAAGAGAGAAGGTGGAGATAAAAGGAAGAAGCATATTGAGGCACAAAAAGGGGCAGAAAAAGGAGAGAATGTATGCGAGATCTGAATTTTCAGTGCTAAGGGGAGAGTGAGAAGTAGGCAAATGAAAAGGAGCTTTAAAAACTGTAGGAGATAACATTACAAAGCCATCAAATGAAATAAATGTCTGGATGGGAGATGCAGATGGCACTCTGAGTCACTGGTGTTTGAGGAGGACACATGCAAAGACACATTGCTACACACATTTCCACCTTCTTTAAAATAACACAATTAATGGTCTCACATCAATTAATTTCTCAAATTTCACATGAGTATTAATGCAAATTCTATAGAGGTTTTTGCATCCTAAATTTTAATAGTCTTCTCATTTGAAACATTACATTTTGTATGTATGCACCATGTTTTGAAGCTACTCATCATGCTGAATACATCCAACTTGGTGGGGAGATAGGTCCATTTTAATTAAGAAGCTTCAAATACAGCTTATAATAATTGATATTTGTAATTTTGATTTTTCACACAGGAATTCAGAGTAAAACCAAAATCTCTCACATTCTTACAGTTTCATTTTTGGCTGCAAGTTTTTACTTGGTTAGTCTTTGATTTAGAAAACTTAAGAATCTGTGGTATCTTGCAAGAATTAACCCAACTACCATACAGGGCTTTCTTTATATGATGAGTAGACAAAAAAGGTGTTTAAGAGGTAATAATACTATGGTACCTGGTGTGGGGAAGAGAATCTCTTTTCGTACGTCAGTCTATTCCCCTCAATGGAAAATCGGAAACCTTTCTTTTTGATGCTGTCCTCTGATTCAGATTTGTGAAATTCTTCCCCATTCTTCTCTTCGCCTTCTGACTGTTCTTTTTGCTTTTTTTTCTTTCTTCTATTTCTTCTCTCTTTAGCACTCTTTGAGCTCAATTTTGATGCCTCAGAAGAACTTTCGGAGAGTCCACCTATTCCACCTACTCCACTATAATCTCTTGAGTCAGCTGCTGCAGCTGCTGCCGCCGCCTATACGTACAAGCACATGTGCAATTTACAGCATTTATACAAATATATACACCACTCACTATTTCAAATTTATTGCCCTCTTAAAAAATTATTATTTTGAAATAAAAGCAATGTTTCCACTTCATGAAACCCAACATATCATAAGAATAAATTGTGAAATACCACAGGAACCCTAATGTGCCGCTGCTCCATAAACCAGGAGCAAGAGTAACCCAAGCGAAAACTGTGCTGACAAAAACACAAGTTAAAAAACATCTGTTTCAGATTGAAGCAATATGTTGTGATGAATTTTTCATCTAAAGTACTATGCAAAAATAAAGAATCAAAATTCAAACAAGTGGCATAATCCCTGTTAACAGGAAGCAACACTTTTTTACAACATTTTGATGGGTTTTGAATACTCCTTAGTCTATCAAAGATTTTGTGTAACATTGATATCTCAGTTTTGCAAATAATAATCAGAGATTTGTGCTAAACTAGACACTGTCACATACTTGTTGCTGTTGATTTTCAAAATGTGGAGCATTTTATTAGCATTTATTTACAAGCTGCGTTAAAAAAAAAAAACCACAAAAAAATTCCCACAATTCCCCTCCAACAGATAAATAAAACAAAACCTCCTGACTGCTGACTTTAGTCATGTGCTTATATGGAAGACATAGTTTAACTTCTGCTCTATGTGGCCACATGCCAGGCAGACATTATAAATTGTTCTATTAAAGATTTGAGAGCCTTCAAAAAATGAAATGGAATTTCAAAGCAGTATGTAGTAATTACATTTGTACTATGGAAGTGTTTTCTTCAATTTCTCCACTTTTTCCAATTCTCTTTCAAACTGGAAAGCTATGGCTTTCTGCTGAGAGAGATAGGCAGGGAGTAGGAAAAGCCAAATATTGCTGAAACACCATCACCTACAATAGTTTTGTTTCTGTTACTTATATACGCACAATTACTCTTTGGAATTTTTTTTTCCACATCTCTACCTCCATTTCAGACAATCACAGAATGGTTGAGGTCGGAAAGGAACCTCTGGAGGTCATAGTGGCTACCTCTCCACCAGGCAGGGTCACCTAAAGCAGGTTGCCCAAGGACCACATCCAGATGGCTTTTGATTATCTCCACAAGCACTCCAGGCAACTTGGTTCAAGTTTTCCAGTAAAGAGTTCATTTCCATCTCAATTTGAAAATCCAGTGCTTTAGCTTGTTGGTTGTCATTTTTGTCACAAAATTAACAGGTTCACTCAAACCAGCAAAAACAGTGCAACAGAAAACACTAGAGATTGTCTACAGTATGAAGGTGCTTATAAGACAAAGTAATATATTGTTAAGAGTAGGGGAGTAAAAGTATCCTCATATGTGGACATAAAGCATCTGTTCACAGTCATGAATGAAAGAAGAAATTTTCCTTTACAGGCATACCTGAGCTTCTTCCTGTTGCTTTTTCAGTTGCTCCAGCATTTGCTGAAATTCTGCCTCTTTCTGCTCTGCTTCTTCCATTGTTGCTTGATTCTGTTCTTCATAGGCCATGGCGACCACAGCCAGGATCAAGTTGATCAGGTAGAAAGAACCCAGAAAAATGACCAAAACAAAAAATATCATGTATGTCTTCCCAGCAGCACGCAGAGTCTGGAGAAAAAGAGATAATACCCTTTTTTAAAATACTTTAACTGCTGTTGCATAATAAGTTAGCCTCTGTGTTATAACTTAGAAATACGTTATAGATTGATTTATGTTAGCACATGATTATTTACTTTTTCCTTACAGAAATAATATTATATCCTGAATACATGTGAAAATTTTTGTGTCTAGTCTTGTCAAGGTAAATCCATCTCTGAATAGTTCAGAACTTACACCAATAAGAATCCATACACCTACAGCCTTTAAATTTAACAGTAGATGGGGCCACTGATCAGCATCTTACCTTCCTGTTTCATCAATCCCAAACTACACTGCAACAAAAATAATGCGTTATACAAAGTGTTACAGTGGAGAAAATTACAGCCCTTCAGGTAAGGATATGCGTAGTTCAGGGACAAGATGTTACCTTTTCAAACAAAAAACATTTTTACTAGACTGCAAATCAATTTAACATAGCATCTATTTATAGCATGTTTAGGTAAGAAAATGTAACAATTTAAATTTATTTATTCATTTAGGTAAACAAACAATAATGCTTAACCATCGTCATAAAATAACAGCTATTCCTTCTAAGGTATTTAAGAAGCATATGGGAACTCAAATCATGAACAAGGGCCTTATTATTTTAGACAACAGTTTACATATATGAAATTAAAGATGATTTCTGTTCCAAAGGCCTTAGGGACAAGTGAATGAAAGTAACTATGCAAGTACTATGTAGTAATGATATTGGTGATGGTGCCATTTATTTTAGTAAGTCCTCACCAGCTGGTAAAGATTCTCCCAAAAGTCCTGAGTCATCAATCGAAACAGTGACAAGAATGCCCAACTGAATGTATCAAAACTTGTGTAGCCATAGTTGGGGTTTCTACCAGCTTTCACACATATATATCCTTCTGGGCATTGACTACAAAAGAAGAGGAAATGCTATTTTTAACAACTACTCTACATTAAGATATGCTGCAGTAAAACAAAATTGTTCAGGAGTACCAATTGCTAATGAAATTATGAACAATTAAATGTTATTCTTCATATTTAATATAAAAATATACAGCTTATTATTTTTCACTTTTTAATTCCACTTCCTAGTAATATTTCAATGCTTTAATAATATAACTAATAGTATTCTACCCTTCCCCACAATTTTCATAACACATCTCCACCAGGACAAGAGAAGAACATCAAGTAGCATGGCTGATAAACAATTGTTAGCAAGCTGGCAGCAACACTTATGCACAGATCATTCATGTGGTTACCTTTACAAAAGTAGCCTAAGAGGCTGATGGAAGTGCCTGTGTAAATTCAAATCACAGAGATGGTTGTATTTAGGTATAGCTTCAAATGCAGAACATTGGTAATTTGCAACTCTACAGTACACTTGATATTAAAGTTGACTACCTGAGCTGTTCTAATTAACTAATTTTTTTTGATGCATAATGAAAAATTATGATTATTTTCTTACCCAGCATCTGAGCTATTGCCACACAGCAGAGCATCATTTTGTCCTTCCAAAAAATAGAAGTGACCTATTGAAAAAAAAATCAAAAAGGCTATGAGAAAGATAATATTTATGCCTAATGAAAATTGAGCAGTTATACAGACTTTTACACTTGAAAGAAATTAGCAGAGCTAACAAACTGTTCAACTGCAATATTTAGTGGTTAGGAATGAAAAAAGCAAGACAAGTATTGTTTTGACAGCAAAATTACTTTCTACAGAATCTTCAAGTTAGCCTTTCTTTAGAAAATAGAAAGTTAGCTATGCAGTTAATATCTTAGCAACCTAACCAAATTATAAGATACAAGAGGTGGAATACCAAATTGTGTATGCTAGCAAATAAAAAAAATACCAGGAAAATGAGGCAAAGGATGAGGGCAATTCTGTGCCTTCATTCGTGCGTTTTGATACATAACATTTAGTACTATTCATTTATAATTATCAATTACATATTATTTTATCCAAGTATTCCTTGAAAAAACATGAAATATTAGGGATGAGATTTTTTTTTCCCTGTACTCAGCACCGGTAAGGCCATGGCCTGAGGGCTGTGTCCTGGGCCCTCAGTTCAGAAAAGACATTGAGGTGCTGGAGCAGGTCCAGAGAAGGGCAGTGAAGCTGGTGAAGGGTGTGGAGCACATGTCCGATATAGTAGCTGAGGGAGCTGGGCGTGTTTAGCCTGGAGAACAGAAGGATCAGAAGAGGCCTTGTCATTCTCTACAATTCCCTGGAAGGAAGGTGTAGCCAGGTGAGGGTCAGCCTCTTCTCCCAGGCACACAGTGACAGGATGAGAGGACACAGCCTTCAGCTGTGCCAGGGGAGATTTAGGGTGGACATAAGGAACAATTTCTTCACAGAAAGGGTAACCGGGCATTGGAATGGACTGCCCAGAGAGGTGGTGGTGGAGTCACCTTCCCTGGAGGTGTTTAAGGAAAGACTGGATGTAGCACTCAGTGCCATGGTCTAGTTAACAAGGTGGTGTTAGGTCATAGGTTGGGCTAGATGATCTCAAAGGTCTTTTCCAACCCCACTGATTCTGTGATAACACAACGTGCTTACAAAATTTCTAACTGGATCTTGATTTGAGAAGCTGGGGGAGAAACCAAGCATTTATTGTACCTTATACAAAACCAATACACAAAATTCTGTAGCAGGAAAATGTACTTGAACATTTAGGCTAATTATTAAGATGAGGTAAAATATAATTTAAAGAGACAGAAGGCCTAAAAGCCCTCAACACACTCTTCTATTTTATTTTATTTTTCCTTCTTTGCAGCAGAAAGGGAAACACATTTTGCAATCAATTCCTAGTTTACGATTCTTAGGGTAAAATGGGAATCTCTAATGGAGATTTTTGGGTCAGGTGGCACATTAAGCTAAAGCTGCCAGAACTAGGTATGTTCTGGCTGTTCTCAGGAAGCAGATGGTTCCGTGAGATTCACTGCCAGCTGGCATGGACTAGCTTAACTGGCATGAACTAACTCAGGGCTAATGCTAAACAGACAAGCAGGGAATTGCAACCAGTTCCTACTGACTGCTTCTACTCTGTCATCACCAGTATATGATAGAGACAGCATAAAATCTGCTTATTTTAAAGAGAGAAAAATTATGTCCATACTTTATACATCTGCAATTCTAGCCTCAGATATCATATAAGAAATCAGTGCATTTTCAGACATTCTGGTGATCACAGTCAGACCCTGTGAGACATCTGACCCCTACTTAAAAAGAAGTTTAAAGATGCAGACATGCTCTAAGCAGAACCTGGAAAACTGTCTGTGGGCCTAATTCAGATTCTCATGTGGCACAGCTCTACTTTCAGTCCACTACTTCGGAAAGCAAATAAGATTTTTTTAATACAAAAATAATGATGATAAAGTAATAAAAATAGTAAACATGAGTTTGTAGAAAATATGCCATATACAAAACTATTCCTGTCTCCTGCCAACTTAATAACAGAACAGTCATGGGTACAAGTCCTACATGACACTCCCAGATACAAATATAGGAGATATGTTCTGGCTGGAAATATCACAAAATACTTGAAAAAAGCTCCAGAGAGCAGTTGCCAGTGACACAATGTCAGTTCATAAGGGCATCTCTCTGAAAATCTCCCAGGCACCTGTGCTAGACATGGTTTTCTAACAAATTTCATTACCAACTCGAGCCACAAAACAATAGGAAAAAATACATCAATTCTGAAGATATAAGGCTAGGAGAAAAAGTATTTGAAATTTAGAATGACCTTTACAAACTGAAAAGTTTGTTCAAAAGCAATTGGATTTATTTCAACAGAGACAAGTGGAAAATGCTACACCTGACAAGGCAAAATCAAATACGTAAATACAAAATATCAGGATGTGGCTGCAGCCACCACTGTACAAAAAGATGTAATAACTGCCACAAAATACAAATTGACTGGGAATCAACAATACAGTGCTGATATAAAAATGAGGTAATTCTGAAATGTGTTAATAGGAATGTTGCATATATGGCATGAGATAAAGATACAAACTGGAACTAATTAGCACTCAATCTGAGGATCTAATAAAAAACCCATGCAAACAGAAACAGTAACAAAAAAGGCAAAATAAAAACAACAAGAAAAAAAAAAGCCAGAATTGGAAAGGTTCAAAAAAAGAAAAAAAAAAGAAAATAGGTATAAAAAACACAAAACAGAAAATAGGATTGCTTGGCTTAGGAAAGACCTTAGAAATGCAGAGGATAAGAGTTTTTAAACTGTATAAAGACTAATATAAAGTAATCTGTGATTATCTTATTTCTAAATCCACAGCAGATATAGTAATATATTCAATCATAAATTAGGAAAATGTAGGTCAGATATTTAGAAAAAAACTCTTTCTATTTGTGTGACATAGTACCAGAAGCAACTTAAGGGGAATGGAATCTGTTCTTCAGATGGCTTTAAGAAGAGGTTATCATCCAAAATTTCTGCATGACATTTGTATATTTCAAGCTGAGATAAGTATATTAAAAGATTACAAGGCGATGAGGCTTGGATCCAAAAGCATTTAGTTCTTAAACTGAGGTTTCCTAACTTTCACTAATATAGTCACCAATTAAAATATATATACAGACTTTATTAAAAATCTATTATGCCTAATTATGAATACACTAAATATACTAAATACACTAAAATAAATAGAAAGGGCTGAACAGAGTGGGAGAGACTAACAATACTATTATGAAAGACGGAATAGCAGTTTACTATAGATAGGCTCAGAGTTGTTCTATCTGAATTTTTAAACAAGTTTTGTTAACACAGTACTAACATTAACTACTTAAAATGGTGGAAATCTTGTATTATGAGGTACAAAAAAGAAAAAAGTGCTAATTTCTTGATTTTCCAAAATAACAAACAAAAGACAGGAAGATAGAATCTCGTTCTTATTTTGTAAGAAAGAATCTTGGGGTAAATCAGGGGCATGTGGTGCAGAGCCTCTCACCCCACTCCAGAAGGAACAACGTAGCTATGATTACATCCTCTGGCAGGATGCTTGGGCTAGCTGTTGTTTGGATGTGGGCTTATGATATTAGGCACTATCTTGCACTAACCTAGCTATTACATTTCAGATCCCATGTTAGGGCTGTCACACTATTTCAGGAGGCTTGAAGTTAGCACGGAAATTTCTGGTTTATGCAGCAATGTGATTTTACTCTAAAAGTCATATTCAGTGAAAGAAAAAGACATTTGCTACCCAGTATAATATTATAAGTGTTAAATTATATAATGAATGTGCTTTTATTTACTAGAGAAAAATGAGTGCTTTTATGTTTCTTGGCCATATTACACACTTTTAAAGGCAAGGGAAAGATACTGATATTCTCAAATCTGTTAAAATCAATATTAGAAAATCAATGCACTAGATAATATAAACTCTTACTTTTGTCTTCAATGTATTCATCCCAGTTAAATGTTGTCATTGTTGCATTAATAAAAGTACCATTTTCACCTATAGAGCTATTAAAGATGGAAATAACAGTTGTTTCAAAAGTAGAATTGTCTGGAGGCCACTGCAGGCATTTATTCCTCAGGTTGCCCATGAACAGCTGCAGCCCTATCAGTGCAAATACACTCAGACAAAACACAGTCAGGATCATCACATCTGAGAGCTTCTTCACAGACTGAATCAGGGCTCCCACTATAGTCTTCAAGCCTGCAAAGAGATAAGATGTGTATTATGATGTTAAATAAATACCAAACACACACAATAAATCATGTGACTTGTTTCCTGACAAAGATTTCATGCAAAAAGACTAGTAATTTGTGACACAATAATTTTAAAGAAAAGCCTTATTATTTGGGAGGATGAATGAAAATATGTAAGTTTATACTTATTTTATAGTGTACAAAAATAAGAAGTAGATAATACCAAACACATTGTTTACGCCAAAACAAGTGATTTTATTATTCATGCTGTATCTCAACCCTGCATAGAATAGCTTTTTTTTTGCTTTTGCTGATGCTTCTTGCCCAAACCTTTCTTTTATGAACTTTTACAATGTATTCTATAATAATGCAACCTCGTTGTAAAGAAATTATATGTGCATATTGAAATGATATCATAATCATCTTGTTACAATATATGAGGGGTGATGGTTTGGAGAAGAAAGACATCTTTAGAATGATACCCCATGCATGGCCCATGCTATCCTTTAGAGTTTAATTTTTTTGATACAACTTAAAACTGAATTAAGTTGCTATATCAAGTGCCTTCAATAAATGAGAAAATTTGCATCAGTATGAAAGCTTAAAATTAACTTATATTTAAAACATGTAAAGGAAAGCTTGATGTTATAAGATGCAAATCACATAGGCTATTTACTGCAAATATCTCATGCAAGAATTTGTTAAACTCAAAGGCTGAATTTTTTTTTTTTGAGAAGAAAATACAACTAATACAAGCATGAATCAAAAATTACATGTCTTGATTCTTGCTTTTTTGGTTTGTTGACAATGTGTAGCAAACAAGGCTTATGCTTTGAAAATGTGAGTACAGCCTTTGTAGAACAAAAGTCAGCCTCGGTGTTTAACCTTGCTCTCACCTGGAATGACTGATATTGTTTTCAAAGCTCGGAGAACTCTGAATGTTCTCAACGCTGAGACATTGCCCAGGTCCACAAACTCTGTCACATATCTGTAATAGGGGAGTTCACACACAAACACAATGACAGCACACAAATAACAGTTGGAGATACGAGGGGCCTAACACCTTACACCAACTACTTCTTACCTGGAATTACAGAAATAGTTTTCAAAGCTCTCAATACTCTGAAAGTTCGAAGAGCTGAAACATTGCCTAGGTTTACAAATTCTGTTACATACCTGTAGGATTAAATCACAATTACTCAGAATTGAGGCAGATTTTATTCTATTTGCTTGGGTCTTTGAGCAAGACCTTTTCACCATTCACTGTATTTTGCCTGTGTTATAAATACGCTTCTGGCCATAAAATTAAATTAAGTTTTATCATAATAAACCACATTGACTTGATGTTTGAAAACTAATCTGGTCAGCTATTAGCAGGAAGTCAAAAGGATTCCTTTAGTTCTGGTATGCAGAAAGAAGACAGGATATGAACAGTTCAGGGTGATGGCATTCACAATCCTAATGGGCTGGCACACCATGCTGGCCTCCGCAGCACATGCTTGGCTAGAAATACTAAAATGTGTAAAAGAGGTAGAAGAAACATATTGAAACTGCAGGAAGTCCAGGCTCCAAATATGCTGGCTGACAAGATATGAGGCAATTTTTAGTCACTAATCTTACGCTACCAGAAAGAATTTTTATTTAAGAAAAAAAGTAGAAGACTTACGCAAATGTAATGACAGTGAAATCTAGCCAGTTCCATGGGTCTCGGAGAAACGTAAAATCTTCTAAACAGAAGCCCCTTGCAAGAATTTTAATAAGTGATTCAAAGGTATAAATTCCAGTGAATGTGTATCTGAGGGAAATATGCAAGACAGAGTTTAGAGATCACGTTATTTTTGCAGTTTAAGCTCTCTGGTTGTTTTAGCCTCATTTTCTTCTCTTTAAGTGGCATAAGAAATAATGGCACTTACAATCAACTTTAACATCTGCATAATTTATACCACAAGGAAAGAGGAATGAAATTAAGCTTAGAAGACTGATAACCTGTATCTTAAATTCAACTTCTTTAATCTATGCAATAAGACAGATGCAAAATTCCCAGTTACTTCACTGGTACATGTTTATGACCAGTCTTAATCCATGTTATAACAAAACACTTGGATTATGTTAGGATTTTAGAAGATACTTTCAGGCTAAAAATCCCTTTCTTCAATGTTTTTTTGATACTGAAAAGTTGCTTAGTCCCAAGTGTTGACAAGCACCAACCCTCATCAGTCCTCATTCCTCTGTAACTGTGTTACAGAGCAGGTATATCCAGCACTTCACCTTTAGCAAGACAGATGTAGTACTGGAATCAAAAGTAAGAACAACAAAAATTATTTACAAATGCCAATAAAATTCAGGTATTCATTTTGACTAAAAAATGTAGCTGAAATGTGCATTGAAAAAATATTTAATTCTGGCATTCTGAGTAATTTCAATCTTCTGTGTCCAAGTGACATGATCCTGAAATCTAGTTTAATTTGTATCTTTAATGGGAAGGAATTCAAATTAAACTGCTTTAAAAGCTTACTCTAACTGAGCTAACCTGAAAACAGTTTTCTGATATGATAGTGTTCCGTTCAATTACTAAAAAATTTATTTCCTGCAGAACTTTACTCCACAGATGAGGACATGCATTGTAACTCTAAATGGCACAATATACAGACATGAAGAAATATTCAAGCAACTAATCTTTATCATAAATATTTACTACATGTAGATATCCTGAATACATAGATGCTCACATTGAACTCAAAATGAAAATGTCTTTGTTGACCTTAATAGCCCTATGATTTCACTTTTGATTTCTGAAGATTAAACAGGTATGAATCAGCCCAAGCAGTAAGGAATGAAGAGGCAGCAGAAAGGAAGCCCCAAGAACAGTTTCACACTGTGGCCTGCAGATTTGGAACTGTCATTGTGTATCTCACAGCTGACATTGTACTGGGCCAATTAGCCAAGCTGACATCATATTGCACCAATGATTAACTAACCATTTCAATACTTTTTTAAGAGCTTATTTTGCATACAGGTTTTCCATTGTTAGATTGGTTTTGGTAAGAGAAATCTGCATTGTGATCAACACAGCCATCCATAAGATGATTCCTTTAACTGTAATGGTTATTGAAACAGAGATGAAAGACTGCATTTCCCTGCATTCTTGCAGAGATGTGACAGAACACAGTTAAAAATACTTAGAATTCACTTTTTCTGTATGATCATAAGAAAAGCTTTTCTTACATTTCCCATCTAGTACTGCAAACAGAGGAAGAATATTAAAGAACTTGTCATGAGACAATTATATGTATTTAATGTTCAAGAAAAGGAAATAGCATCAGAATAGCTGTTGATAGGATGTTCCAACAAGGTAGCTGCTGCCAATGGAAACCATCCAAATATTATATACAGTAGCTTATTTCAGATTACTGGATATTATTCAGAGAAAATCCATTTAACTTACTCTACATTCTTTGTCCAGTCTGGAGGGTTACTCATGGTCATAAATACGCAGTTGGTCAAAATAGTGCACATGATAAGCATGCTGAATAATGTAGGCTAAGAGTTAAGGAATATAAGCCAGAAAATCTCATAAAAAGGGTATCAAATAACACACTGCTTTGGTAGATTTTCAGTATCAGGAGCTATCTATCCCTCCACTGCTCTTTTAACAGCCAGGAAAAAGCCCTGAATATGTTAAAGCTTTCATTCACTGCTTTATAGCTAAAAGAAAACAATCATACACTAAAAATTAGAAAATCTGAAAGGTATTTTGAAAAGTGCCTCAACTCTAAATTATTTTTTCTTACTGAACAAAAATGTCAGCATTTAAAATATTAGCTTCTAATTTCATGGAATAACACAAAAAGTATTTCTTTTAGATGATCTAGACAAATCTGATCTGCTTCATGCATGCAAAGCAATGAAAAATCCATTTTCTTCACTTTAATGTTTTATCATAAAATTAGGCATGTATCAACATTTTTCCTTATCACTATGATACCCTGAAAGCCAGCTGCCACATAGTAGGAGAGAACATAGGGAAATCTTAGTGAGAAAAGTATTTTATTGCTGTTTGTTTTATATATGACTTTTGTAATATAAATGCAGTTGAGAGGGGAAGGCACATGTGATTCTCAAAAAAGAAATCTAAATAGAATTCCAAAACAGATCCAAGTAATAAATAACTTCATATATTTGAACAGAACCACTCTAAAGCTATAACCTTTTACTCTCAGAACTACTGACATCCTTCTAAGATACAAAAAAACCCCACAACCATCAAAATGAAAACCATGCAGATGAACCATGAAACGCCCACATGATGGCACCAACACCTAAAGCTACAGAGAGGACAAAGCTCGAGTTTGAGAACAGCTGCAGGTTCATGTGGTGCTCCTAAATAGAAATCTGAATATAATAGTGTGAGAAGTACTGTGAGGTTCCCCTCGAAAAACTTCTCTTTGCATGTCTATGTTAATTAAAAAACCTTCAAGTGATAATGATACCTCTACCTTCTGAGCTATCAAAAAACTGTGGCATTACATTCAACAATTCTTTGGGTTTTCTGCAAAATGAATATATTGAAAATCCTTTACTGAGAACCTAGCTTCTCTTTATGTAATTCACATATGAACAGAGCAAAAGAGAAATAAATATAATTTTTAAACATTAAAAAAACACTCTACAAGTGTTTCACCAGCCTGTACTTTACATAGGTTTTCAAAATCCTTTTTGACGATTTCATCAAATCCACTTAGAGTTGCACATCCTCACTACGCTTTCGTTAGTGGAAAAATATCTATAATATACCGTACCATAAATTTAAACAACATGTTTTAGCATTCTGTTTAGCATTAAGTGTTTCAGCATTCTGACTTTGGTGACAATCTCTTCACCATGACCTCAGTGCCACAATCTTCTATTATTCCCCATAACTCAATAATGCTCCGGAATATGGTAAAGAGTGTCATACAATTGAAAAATAATTATTTGTAGTGGAACCTGTAGCAAGAAAATTGAAAACAGCCTATGTAGTTTTGGAAGTCATTTGTAGGCTAGTTATTGATAACAACACCTAACATGTACCAACCGCTGTAATTATCAGTCTTCCAGTATACCAAGACTGAAAAAAGTCCTTTCAAGACTTAGTCGACGTAATCTTAGGATCCCTATATGCAATGCTAACTCAAAACTACTTTCTGTGTGCTTATCTTAGACTTCTGTAAATACAAGCGTGCAAACATTTGTATTTGTTCCTTATTATCAACCTGGCTTTCTGAAGTCAATATCCTCATTGCTCATATTGATATTGTGGATCAGACCAGTGGGATGCCTATTTTAGTCAGCTATTAAAACATTGAAAAAGACAAAATATTAGTTAAGTAATAATAATGTAGCTTTCCAAATCTCTACCTGCAATGTGGAAACCTCATGATCTTCTTGAAGACTGAAATTAAAACATCAATAGGCTTACAAGTGTATAATACAATAATGACCAAGAAATAAAGCAGGTGGGATACATACAGGACTTAGAATGTAAAACAAAACAAGAAACCTAAGCTGTTTTATGAATCTATCTCTCTGTAAGCACTTTCTGAATCAGAAAATGAAAAGGAATAATGAAACCATATTTTCACTAAATACTCATACAAGCATAGACCTGGGATCAAAGATTTGATTTTAATACACACTGTCAGAGAAGAACTAAAAGTATTCTGAGCAATATATCTGCAGTTTATGAAAAATGTGGAGGAGGGGAAAAGATGAAAAAAAGATGTGATGGTTACAGAAAAAATAAGAGGGAAGGAAAAATTATGTGGGGGAAGAAAGAAGACACAGAAATTGTAAAGGACGATGACTGGTTGTCTGGCTTCTGGTATTACTATATTAGGATCCAGCAATGAACAGAAATGTAAAAGGAGAATGAGAAAAAGAACAGAAGACAGAAATAGTAGAGAGAAGAGGGACAAAGCACTACAGATCATATTGATCCTGGGACACGTGCCAGAGAATGATTTAAATACTAAGTAACATCTCATTCATTACAGTTTTAGACTACCCACTTGAAAAGGATATGAATGTACCAAAATCTTAATAGCTATTTTTCTAAGAGGATTGAAAGGAGTTAACATGTACAGGGCAGAGGTGGCACTGAATCGGAATATTGCCTTCCCTTTATTCAATACTATAAAGGTCTGGAAAAAAGAAAAAACAGAATGAAAAATAGCATTTAGACACTAACAAGTTACAAACCTGAATAATTTTCATTTCATCATTAATCATATTTGGTCAATATGCTCTTTTTTCATTGACAAAATTCCCTTGTCCAGTTCACACATTGTGGAGTCCAGCCAAATTATCATTAATACAATCCAATGAACACTTAAATGCATCTATGTAGAAATCATAAGTAATCCTGATATTGCTAGCTAGTAAACAGAGACAAGTATAAAAGTAATGTAGGCAATATTTGAAGAATTAGTATACTTTTTGCATGGAATAATATAGACACTGAGATGTAGAACTGTAACCAAAATGAGAGCCATTAAAAGTTCAACTTCCATCCCCAAATCAAATAACCAGAATAAATTATCAAATCAAAATACTAAGACAAAAGTAACTCAAAGTGATCTAAGTTTCAAGTGTTCATGAAAATATGGAAATTAATTAAGAGTGTTCAATAACCATTTTTGAACATAACACCAATGTACTCAATTTTTGCTGTACTCTGAGAGTAATTTATTACTCCCCTTCTCAACTATTGCTTGTGATAGTTCTGTACTGGAAAAATCTATTTTCCTTGTTATATTTTACTTTCACCTAATACAGAATTCACTTTATTCACTATATCCATGTATTTTCACTGCCCACAGTTTCAGCAATGACTCATGTATATTACCAACATTTTAAAAAGCATGTTTAAATGTAACAGTGTTTTTAAAATCGAAGAAGTAAAGAATAAAACCTCAAAGTTTTTTTAAAAAATTATGTTGCTTCCCACACATCTGGGAAAATCCTGTCTGTTTCCACCATCTCTTCTTTCTACACATGGATGAAAGTTCAGGCTTTTTGAAAGGAAGAGGATCTAGACAGCACTGTGGCAGTCCTAGGAAGCCCAAAGGGCACATAAGGCATGCAGACCTGGAACACTGCCAGCAGCCATGATTTGCCTCAACTGAAATCAGAGGGCAGCATTTGTCAAGCTTATGCTCTACTTTCTGAGCAGGTGTGGCAAATAGAGCAGCTGAAACCACAATGCCTCTCCCTGCCTGAAATAATAAATTATAAAAATCAGTGCTTCCAAACTTAACATGTTTGCATTCTCCCATGCTTAGTGACTCTCAAACTGCACTTTGATCTTTTATTGTTCAGGAGACTGTAACATGCTCTTTTCTATGAAGATTTTTCAGCTCTCTTACTATTAATCGTGGTATTAATGAAAACAGGACTTCTAATAATCAGAGTTCTTTTGTTTTCTGTTCCCTTTACTCTGACAAAACCTCTGACGAAGTAGCATTTCTGCTATGCTGACTCATCAAATTACATTAAAAAATGAAAATGGAGCCTGACCCAAAAAACGATGCTCAAAAATATGGAAAGAACGCTAAGAAAAATAATAGGAGAAATAATGATTGCAACATGCAGCTTGAAGTCTTGCTTCTCCTACTGGAAACCACAATGCTTTTGGAAAAGATCATGACAACTGCTATGCATTTCTCAATCAGGAACAAGCAATTCAGCAGGATTTTACTTCACGTCCACACTTAATTGCAGAAATACTCTTCTAGTTTCCAAAGCATGATGATACATGCTCTAACTTTAGGATTTCTGGCATTGAATTTAGATTTTTACTACTACAGAATGTGGAAAGGAGTACTTTGGTACAAAGGTACTTTGACCCAAATTCTATTTGCCTTCCAGACTTCAACAGAGTAATCACTTGAGTAAAGGGAGCAAAACTTGATAATTAATTGAAAACCTTGTTTTCAAACTTAACTCATGAGTCTCCATACATGAACTCAGTTTTAGAAGTTCCGCAATGAACACTTAAGGCAACAAACTGACTTTTTTTGAGCTGTTCTGCTTAGTTCTTCATGGTATGCCTATATCGCTATTGTTTCAACATATTACTGATGAGGCATACCCCTAATTCCTGCAGGAAATATCTTCATTTGCATTTTTTTCTTAGTCTGAGTTTGAATCATAACAATTCTTGGAGTTTTTCTTCATTTTTCTTTGAAGCAGTTTCTTCACTTTCAGGGGTTTTGTTTTTTAATTCACTTGTTTTTGTTAGCTAGCTAGTTTCCACAGGAAAGAAAAGAAAGCAGGAGAAAAAATTAAGAAAACAGAAAAAAAATTATTTCTTCTTTACTAGTAGAATAATGAGACTGCAATACATATGATGCCAAAATCAAAGGGACTGAAAATCTGGAGGAAACCCAAGGCCATCTGGACACTAGTCTAAAGTTCAACACTTTTATGCTGGCCGCAGCAGTTGTTGTTACTTAAAATCAAAGCAAATATGAGGATTTTTTTTTTTAATTTACATCTCCATAAAAATATTTTTTAATTATGTAACATTCTGTCAACACTCCAAGTGCAACTGCTACCTCCTATTTATGTCCCTCTTTTAAACACCTCCTCTCTGAAAACAATCACAGAACAAAATAGAACTGGATTAAAAAAAAAAAAATCACCCAGACTAACTTGGATATATGATGCCTCTACAGAGTAAATATGGATCAGGATGATCATTATCATATCCTGAAAAATTACCTTTACATATTTCCCTATCCCTCCCAGTGACAAGAGAATGCAACCTAAACTTTTCACAATAGTGAAGAAATCTAGTAAGAAGGTGTGTAGCTACCTTTGAGATGGATTGCATATTGAAGACTTGCTCCTTTCACAACTCTAATACAGCAATTAGTAATTATTCTAAAGGTAACCCCTGTGCTATTACTTCAATTCTCCTGTGTTTAAACTACTGAAAATCACAGGTTTTAATAAAATGCCAGGTTTATTTAAAAAAAAAAAAAGTGCATCTCTTCTAATCTAGAAGGTTGCCACAAACTTGCATTACTAATTTCTGTTCTTAGAGTGGAGATTTCTGCCAATCACATCAGCTGTTGGGGTAATTATTATATGGAAGCTCTAAGTCAAAAATAATAAAAATACTACGCCTTTGAAGGGTTCTTTGTTATTTATTCATCTTAAAGTCTGATAGAAATATACAACACACTCACTTTTTTATTGATGTAATATGGGTCCAGGTCTTCCAAGGGCTCGGACACCATTCCTGGAGGTATGTCGCCGTAAATAAATGGCAGTGTCTTCCCTGCCTCCAAGTCACTGTTCGGCTTCGGGCCATCTTCATCATCATCATCTTTGCGTTCTTGTTTGGATTTTTGAGCTTTCTCTTCGTTGATACGCTGTTCAATAGCTGCAAGTGATTCTCTTGTGAAATAGCGGAAGCTGTCGGGTCCTGGTGGTACCAGCACTGATTGTGCCATCTTTTCATCCTGCACCTCTTAATTACTGTTTAGCCTCTCTCATAAAAAAAGTGCTAAAATATTAAAAAAACACAGAAAAAAATTAGAGCAACACAGCTACTAACAATGGCAAGTAATACAGCATCACAGAATTTTGTGTGGGACATCTTGTTAAATCCATTAATTATCATCCAAGAGGAGGCTGCTGTGAAATGAATTTTAAAATTTGTTTTTATTTCAAGACAAACCATTTTCCTTTGCAGCTTGCCTCTTAGAGTTGCCTCAGAGGTATCAATTCTTAAAACATTTAGTTTAAAATTCACTTAGTTCTTGCACCAATAGATTGTCAATTCTACAGGCTGATAAAAAAGTAACATACAATACAGTAACATCTTTAGCCTTTATCAAGGGTAATGTTATCCATTCCCATGCATAAAGTAGGAGATATTTTCCACTACATTCAGTGTAAGGAATCAACAGTTCTGAAGTATTTGGTTCAGTGTTGAGAAGTGAGACTCCAGACAATATAGCAGCTCCTCATTATCCTGAAAGCTGCATCTTGGACCAGTCCTCTCTCCAGCTATATGGACCAGAAATGACTCTTGGAATCCACTATTGCCTCGTAAGGCCAGAAGGATCAGTTGAAAGCAATACAAGGTGCTCCTTCTCTTTGAGTACAAATATGCTGTCTTTGCCGAACTGCCAGCTCAGGAAACAAGGAGCAGGCATAAGCACCTGTATTCAGATCCCCTGCCTGGCAACACGCAGTGCACTGGAAGAATTGCTGAATTAAACAAAACTGATTTTTAATCATTACATACTGCACTTAGATCTTTTATGACTGATATTGTAACAACTGTATATATATTTCACAAATTTCACTAGCAAGAGCAGGACCATCTCTTCTTAATATCTCCAGGCAGTTCAGTTAAAAAGAATAAGTGGAAAATATTCCCAATGCATATACATTGATCTGAAATTGCAAACAGGATATCTGCTGTAGCCTACAAGAATTTTTCTCAAGATTCCTTCTGAGCAAGCCCATTAAAAATATAGCAAATGCATTAAAGTAACAAATTCTGAGTAAGACAATATACCCAGAAACAATTATCAGATTAAAATGTTACAACAGTTTGAATACAATCAGCCTGATCCTATTTTACTGTCTTGCTTAGCACACATACTACAGCACAGCCGCAACAAATTAATATTTTTGAAGGCTGTTAAATAAGCTGCAACATGATGCTTTCTCCTTCTTTTCAACCATATGCACACAGCCTTACACCTACACAAACATCCACACACATCCCAACTCCTGCAGGTCTCTCTGTGAGCATGCTCTTCCACTGCAGGCAAATGCACCTGGTGCATTCTGTTATGGATGGTCTGTTCCAAACTGCTGCTGGAAGCTGCACTGACTACCAGCAGCAGAAGGTTTCATTAGCAAAATGAAAGTGGTCCTGCAGCAGAATCCTGTTGGATTTTATTTCTAATTACAGAAGGGGGAAAAAAAAGAAAGAAAAAGCATAATTCTGTTTTAATACTGCAAGAAACAATTAAAAATTCATTACCAGTGAAGAAGAATCTTCCAGTTATGTGGGTTTGGAATGGCACCAGGGAAGACTGCAGTTAAAATTCCATCGTGCCTTTTTTTTTTTTTAGTTTTTTTTTTTTTTTTTTTTTTTTTTTTTTTTTTTTTTTTTTTTTTTTTTTTTTTTTTTTTAGTTCTCCTTTTACAGACCACACCTAACTTCCTGCTAAAGGATCCTGGTTATTGAAGTAAAGTCTGGCATTTCCTGTGTGAGCCTACTAAGTGCTGTAACTCTTACTGCCAGTAGATGGTACTGATATATACTCATAAATTCTTCTCAGAGATGCTAAAGAGTTATTGCATTCTTGAACACTTGCTTACACTGAGATTCTTGGACTAAAATACATGATTTTATATAATCAGTCAGGTCTCAAGATTCTCAAAAATTCTTCAGAATACATAGCAGCTACTGCTGATGTGACCATAGCTGTTAAAACTGTGAAGCTGAGATAGAAAGAAAGTAGGAGGGATAGCAAAGTAAGACAAATCAAAAAATGGAGGTTACACAGGCAGACTACAACCTAAGCAACTGCTGAAACTGTATTATCGGCAGTCTGGATTATTTTTAACTATAGGTTGTGTAAATATTCTACAATAAATGTATACAATATGTTCCCTGTGCATTCTTTCTAAACGTGCATTGGCCAGCAATGGGAGTGAAGGAGGGCACTTCTGAGTGTTCACTGCAGCAGCCATTCCCTGTACAGAACTCATCTGTTCTTGCTCCCTGCTGCAGCAGGTGGTTGGGAGCACTGTAAGCCACTCTGTGGCAAATCAGTAAAACACCCACTTCAGGCACTATTCCACCAAAACACCATCCTACTTCTTTCCACTCTTCTGCTTGCTCTGTATTTTCCATGCTTACTGTTGTTTTTTTTAATGCAAAAAAACCCCCCAACAAAACAACATTGGTCCTGCTGCACCAATAAAGCTTTTTTATCTCTCTCCTACCTCACCATCAACCTTCTGCCCTTCCCTCCTTCTTTCACACATACACAAATCTCTTCCAAACTTTTCAAGCAGGACACATTGATGTATCTCTACACTCAGATCCTCTGGCAGTCATTTACTCTCTGCCATCTTCTTTCCTTCAGCCACAAAGAAGACCAAAAAAAAGGTGCGGAAAGTAATAAAAAGCAAAAGGTCAGTCTAAAGTGAGAGATGTTGGAGAAGGAATTAATAGAGTGTCTGAAGAAATGTCACTGTGGCTTTGAAAAACAGAGGGTGAAGAGAGGGGAAAATACTGACAACTTTTTCCTTTTGTAATTGTGGTGAGAAAATGAAGAGTTTGACTTGGTCAAAATAAGGTTTTTGAAATTTTCAGCAACTAAGAAAAAAATGTGCCAAATGAGAACTATAATTGAACCACATCAAAAGTATTGATTTGGTTTTGGTTCATTTAAACATTACACAATATTTTAAAATAATGTTAAAAGCCTTTTTAGAAGAAAAGTGTTTCATTCAATAGGGTTTTCTATTTTCACTGATGATTCAAAGAAATCAAAAAAAAGTTTACAAGTAATTCCATGTAAGCAATCTCTTTGGTTGAGAAGCTTTGGATGAAAACTTGTGGCTGGCTCTAATTAGGAGTATGGTTTACTTGGGGCTGTTCTGAAGTCTCAAAATAAGAGGACTGTGAGACAGTACAGATCCACAGGATGAGTAGAGGAGCTTCTAACATCAAAAGCATTTTGATTATTTATTTGTATGGATCGGCAACTGCTTATGTATGAAAATTACAGTAAATCAAGTACCTGAAAAGCTGAGCTAATCCACACAACATGGAAAAGGAGCTTCATTCTTCCATTAATAGTATCTTAAGTTGAAGCATCTGATTATTTTTTCTTATTGTAAGGGTCTGAAATTACCAGAGATCTCATTTTGATTTCCACCAGTGCTATACAATCTACATGCACAGTGTTAGGAACAGTGAAAAGAGAAGACAAAAAGGAAATAGCCAGGGGGCATTGCCTCCCACTGCCTTAGAGGTTTGGGTGTACAGTCTTACTAGGCTGTAAGAAAAAATGAACGAGCATTTTAGAGAAATAGACTAGACAGGAAATGCAATATCAGCTTTGGAGTCTAAAAGAGAAACGTATATACTTCTAAAAAGGAGACAACAGTAATACATCTAGAGAAGCGTGTAACAATCCTTGAAATATATCAGATACTACACATAGCTAGAGTAAATGTAACAGATAAAATTATTAGAGATAGAAAGGGAAAACTATTAAATTAAATAGGAAAATATCAATGAAAACCGAATCCAACATAGCCTATATTTAAGAACTACTGTGTGAACATTGTAAAAACTTTCCCAAAAAATAAAAATGAAATAAGAATGGCAATTCTGGTAATAAGTCATTCCAACTGCCGTCTAGCTTCCCACCTACAGCCATGGGTAATTTTCCAAACAATTTTATCACTGATGGTATCCATCTTCCCTCTACTGTGGCATGTGTGAAAGCTTGAAGTGGACCTTGTCATTGAATCATCTGGTAAAACACAGGGCCCACAGAGAGGGTAGAGATGAAGAACTGTTCTGTGTTATATGTAAAGAAACTCTACATGAGGGTGAATTATTTTTGACAGGACAGAACCAAGAGAAACCTCAAAATCTTGTCCTGACATCCTAGGAGCCCTCATTTAAAGACAATCCTGATTAATAAAATTAGAAGGAAAACAGATTACCAGTTTTCCTCAGAAATGTGTAAAAACTGTCTTTGTTCAACGACAAAGCAAAGCATTAAAATGCTCAACTGGCAACCTGCCATCATTCTCTGTGGTTCTGTGATCATTTTACTCTCCAGCTGTGTGTCCCTGTACTATATTAGATTGTCCCTAATTGCATGACTTTTCATTTATAGTTCTGAATTTCATCTACGTTCCAGTAACACCAGTCATCAAGCTCATCTAGTCCTCTCTGTATAATAGCTTGCTCAGTCTTTGACAATGCCTTATAACTTTGTGATAGGAGCAAATTAAATTGGCATATTTCCATTTCTTTGCTGAAACAATAAATTAAACTTTAAATAAAATTTGTCCCAAAATTAAAACAGTGGCAAGCAACTTCAACCAAAGTATAGGTTACTTGCTGATATTTGCTGTAGTTTGGAAAATATGTTAATACTACTCTAAGACCCTTAATCTTATAAAAACCCCTCAACATTAAGTTTAGGCTCTAAAATAAAATACTATTTTAATTGAAAAAGTGACCTAAGTGGAGTTTTTCTTCTTTTAAGTAGTATCCATTTAATCAAATACATTGAATCTAAAGAATTCCTGTCATCTCTCCCTGCCATGTTACTTACTATACTACTAAATTAATCATGATGATCTAGGTAACTGAAAACCATGTTTGCTAGCTTTGAGATGACATGAAACTGGGAGGGCAACAAGTAAACAGGAGGATAGTATTGGAATTTGAAATCCTGACAAACAACAAAACAGGCTCAAAAAGTGATGCAATTCAAGACATATAAGTTCTACATTTCATACTTAGACTATATGGAAATAATTCAGATCACAGAAATAAAACATCCAAGAAATGTAGGATCCAAGAGACCCTACATTTGAAAGCTTCCAAGGAGAAGCTTTTACATTGAAAAGATCAATTGAAGACACAATGACTGCCTTTATATGTCCAAAAAGGTCTTCCAAGGAAGCAAAAGAATTTGTTTTCTTTTTATCTAGCATCCAGATAAACAGCTTGTGGCATTAAACTGCAGCATGAGAGCTTGTTAGGAAAAGTTTTCACCAGAGAGAAAAGGCAATTAACAGAGTAGACACATGACAATCTTTCAAGGACTTCAAGAAAAGCTAGACCTTGGAAGCAAAATCAGTGCTGAGTCTGAGTTTTGTAGCAAAACTGAACAGTATGAGAAACAAGACACTTGTGACAGGCCTTCACTGTTTTAGGGTCTTAATAAGTGTAGGTTTCTCATTGTTTTGGGCTGCTTCATCTGTTACGTTTCTCCCCAGGCCTCAAGGAATATGTTAGCACTCCAGGAACTGCAGGAAAGATTGTATAACATGGGATTGCCCTGTTGGAAGGTGAAAGGTTTAGAGCTGATGCAGTACCTTTGCTAAGATTTATGTTTTTGCTGCTCCGCTGCTGAAATTAGCCAGCAGATAAACATCAGTTTTCCAGTGGTTGAGGTTTGTGTGTTTCATACACTACACTGTCTGTTCAGTAGCCACAGCTGAGACAGAGGTCCCTTCATACAATATCGATGTACTGAATTGTGCACTTTGAACAGTAGGTGTTTCTGCCAAACAAATATTTCCCAACGGCTCTTAGAAGAGTTATATAAAAATACAGCTTCCTACACATTTTCCAGCATTTTAGATGGATACATAACTAGCAAGTCACCTTTGAAAATGCAGTTACTTGAAACCTTAAGCCAATATGAGATCGTTCTGTTAGAAAGGACAGCCGCATTTTCCACCCACTCCTACCCTGCTAATTTCCCACTGTGTTGGCCTGAGCATTTCTACATTTTAGTCAGATCAGCTCACTAGTCTGGCTGAAAACTGTAAATAACTGGGCAGATTTCAGAAAGATCAAAACGCTGATCCATCACACTTAAGAAAAGAAAATAGAAGTCTTAAGGTCTCAAGAGGTTCTCTCACTTTAGAGTGAAAAGGACTGGCTGTCTACCTTCAGTGTCTTCCAAATTGTAGTGCTTCACCTAAGTGCAAGTCAAAAGGCACCAGAGTATGAATGAATGGATCTCCAGAGCTCGAACAATGGAGCAGAACAGGACTCTAACAACTGTAGGCAACAAATGTTGGCATAGATCCTGTACCTGGTAGAGAACCCAGTATAAGTAGAATAAAGGGTTGTTAAAATGCCTAAATGCTAGGAAACCTAAGGATCAAATTAGGCTACCATTCAGTTACAGCAGCCTCAGGATTGCTCTTCCAAGATCAGAAGGTGACCAGGATCACCTGTTTCCTTTCAACATGGACATCAGGACAGCATTTTGAGAAAAATGTGCAGCAAGAATCATATAACGTGAAAACAGATAAACAAAAGACCCATATTGGGAAAGTTTGAGGGTCCTTCAAATCAATTTTGTTACTTTCTTTAAAACTTATTTCAGGAAACTACCCATAGGTCTCTGGAAATATATATTCCAAAGAAGTATGAAAACACATTGGAAAAATCAGCTAATTGTTATCTTTACTTACTGTTAACCAATAATTGGCAATGACTTGCATTTGCTAAAGTTAATCCATTTTCCTCTTTTATCTGAAAATGCCTTTGAAAAATCGCTGATTTTTAATCAAATGCCAGTGCACGAACAAAAAAGCTACTTGGATTTCCAGATAAGAGGCCCTTAAAAATCCTTCCTTCTAGTATTAGACAATTTGGATTTGTAACTTGATGAAAATACCATTCTTAACTTTTTTATTTAATACAGTGAGATAAACTTTCTGCCAGACTAATGATCTCCTCCAGTGCTCCTTCACCACAGGAAAAAAACAAGGCTGATTTAAATCCAAGGAAGGTTCAAAAAAACAGTTCAAGTTTCCTTGACAAAAAGAGAAATACTGTCTCCAAACCAAACAGCAGTGTGGGAAGACAATGCATGAGTATTTACCAAATCCCTAATGAAGCTGATTAAGTGATTACAGCCGTTTACAGCTATCTAGCTGCAGTGGGCTCTTCTTCAAATCTATCTTTGCCCTGATACACATCGTGAGAAACTATCCCCACAAGTAGAGCCTTGTGTGTCAGGCTAGAGATATATCCATTTTTAGTGTGTTTGTGTGGGGAGAGTGAATATACAATTCAAAGATATAATGATAACAAAGTGCCATATGTATGGGATGAGCTAGATATTTCCAGATGCCTGAATAGGAGAATGTGCTGACTACTTATGCTGTTAATAAAACATGCTGTGATTTCTTTCCTGACAAACCAGAACTTGAAATTTAACATTCCCAGTATGGGCATTATGCAAAGATGTTTAGAATAAAATCTCCAATTAATCTTAACTATAGCATGGTTACAGAAAATTCATATATAATTTATATCCTTCTGGATAGAAGGTACCAGGTAGATGGGAGATTCCAACACCCCTTGAACATCTGTCTAGAAGTTTTGGATGAATAACATAAATCATGATTCTGAACCTACTGACAAATTACTGTGGGAAGTACTCTGTGATTCCACTTTTATAGCCTCTTACTGTCTTCTGCTGCAAACACAACCTATGAATAAGACTGCCTTCTCAGTTATGGCTTACGTAAGCCCAGGTCAGGCTCCGACAGGGAAGCCGGGAGAAGCTTCCCTCGAGCCAGGGACAAAGGGCCACGGACCGAGCCCTCCACCTCCATGAACTGCTGCGAGCAGCTTCCACTTCCAAGCAAAACATTTCCACCCGCTCCTTTTAACCTGGCTGCGCCAACAGGCCGACACGCGGGGCCCTGCGGCGAGCCGGGAGAAGGCAAGGCAGGAAAGCAAGGGAGGAAGGCAGGGGAAGCAGGGCGGAGCCCCCCGGCCGCCACCGCCCAGCCCGCCCCGCCGGCGGGTGCCGCAGGTGCGGCAGCCGAGCCGCCGCCCTGAGACTCGGCACCCCCCGTTGCCACAGCGAGGAAAGACGGGCAGCCCGGTGTCGCTGGAAGCGACAAGGCCGAGTGAAAAGGCGGCTGGGGAGGCGGTGGGGGAGCTGCCGGGCTCCGCAATGGCGCGGCGCCCAGGGGAGGTTGCCAAGCAACCGGTCCGGCGGCTGCGGCAGCGCTGCGCAGGGGGAGCGCCGCCGCCCGCGCTTCGGAGACTCCCGCAAAGCCTGCTCTGACACACGGCCTGTTCCACAGGGAACAGCTGCCCCTGGCAGCTACAGCCGCGCCCGGTCACACGGGAGAAACGGGAGGGAAGGAGCAGGTGCTTGGGGCAGATAACGGCCGGAGAGGCAGCAGTGGAGGGGGCTGCTGAGGAGAGCCCGCCCTTCAGAGCCTGCAGCCAGGGACAGCGGAGACCCGCTGGGCGAGGTTCCTCCCTGCTGTCCCAAGAGCTGAGCTGAGCAGCGATGGAGCCAAATTCAGGCTTTACCATGAGGGAGGGAAGAACCCGGGGGATCACCATCCCTCCTTCAGTGAAATTTCTGTATCGTCTGTATTGGATACAGAGTCAGCCATGCTGCCTACTGCCTGCAGCCAGCCAATTCCCCTGCTCCGGGTGGGCGGGTGTGTTGTGGGGCTTTTTTAAATAGGAAACGGTGACTGTAAAACCATAGAAACGGACCTGGGGAGTGGGGTGCTGCGACAGTTTTTTACATCATCTCCACTCATTTCAAGCTGTTGGTATATTTTCTGATAAAATTTAACCGCATCCACTACATGCCAACACCCCTGAGTTTTGACTTGGTGAATGTGAGAGGACCTGAGGGGGTACATGTCCAATTTGTAACTTTGCAAAATAAACAAAGAGAACCTGGATCTAAACGGAGAATTTTCTAAATAAGCTTGCATTTGCAAAGATAGCTGACTAGTGACAAACACAACTGCTTCTTGAGAAACTTCCAAACCCAAAACACAATAGGTACAGAAAGCATTAGGACCATCCCACATGGGGGAAACAAATATCCCCACGGATAACAGATGAGAATTCCCCCCCCCCCCGGGAACTATATGGACGCTGACAGGCTCCCCGCAGCTGCACAGCACCAGCTGCCAAGGGGATCCTGCAGGAGTTAATGCAGCTTGAAAGATGCATTAACTCCCTGGATATCTATCAACCTTTAAGGGCAGGATGCCACAAAATGTTTCCTCATAAGCACTACTCATGCCCCTACTATGTAGCTGCACCTGGAAACATATCAAGGTCTCTAAAGGAGATAGAATCCCACAAAAAAAAAAAAAAAAGCACAACTACAAAAAAGCACAACTACAGAGCACAACTTCCTTTCTCATGCATGGTCCCCACCAGATTCCCTTTGCCACTGGAATGGAAGAGTTGGCTTTGTTTCAGTAAAATGCCACTTCAAATAAACCAGAAGCAAAGTGGTTTCAGTGATTCTGGAAATTAAGTCACAGCTGAGGTCCCATACTTACTTTTAAATATTCTTTTAGTCTTATGATGGTTTTATGGTTAGCAGTTCTTACTATATCCTTAGGGACAGAGTGCAGATGGGTCCAAGCCAGCTACTAGTTACAGGTTGTGATGTCTCATGCTAATTGCAGATGGGGCTGACTGTACTGTTTATTACTGAGATACTTGACATTGACCTGTCCAGTTTTCCTTTGATTTTTTTTTTCCTTCTCCCCTTGCTTGGTCATGCCAAACTTGAAGTGCTACATTTTTGCCTCAGACCAGTTTTTGGAGGTAAGCATCAACTCAAATGAAACTATTTCTAAGAAAAAGGCTACATATATGTATTTACCCTTAAAATTTTCTACCTGGCAATTTTCAAAGCATGAATAAGTCACATTCTGAATTTTGGACTTTTTCTTTTGGAATGATATTTATAATACTTGCCTAGAGTTGAAAATTTTTGAAAAATTCGTTTGCATGTATTTGAAGGAACATCCCAGAAATTTAAAGGTGTGTATTACAGAGATAATGCATTTTTCTGTTGTTTCATTGTCTATCACAGGGGATTTTTCCTTCAACTGAAGTCTCTTTGTGGACTCTGCTAACCCAGGAGTGGGAATGTTTTCATCTTTTTGTTCTAAATCATTCTGTATGTTGGTTATTAAAGAATCCAAACCAAACAAACAAGAAAGAAAAAAAAAACAACAAAACAAACCAAAAAACATAAAAACCCAGAAGGAAATATAGCAGGAAAAGGAGGCATTTAGGAGAATAGGGAGACATATCTCGGACTGAAGACCGGCAGCATAAGAAACCTCCAGGGAAATGATACGTGTAAGAACTGTCTGCCTGGATAAAGCAACTGTCTCAAAAGTGGCTGCAGTAGTCCTGGAGGCTGGTTGGAGAGACATTAAAAACTCAAAGATTTGTAGGTTATTATGATCAAGAATTTCATCTAGGTTTATCATTTTGAAATCAAAGGAGATCAGGCTGAGGAACAGTCAAGGAAAAGGGAAGGCAGTATAGTGGAGCAAGCAGGGGAGGCAGCATAATGGAGCAAACAGAGATAGGAGAAAGCAAAAAAGCTTGGGGTGAATGGGCAAGAGAAGGAATAAAAATCTGAGATAACTGGACTGGAATGAATTGGAAGGATGGACAAAAAGATATAAAAATGAGTTTATAAACGTGACAAGTTTAGAGCTCTGTGAAGTATGTGTAAATATGTATTCAATAACTCATTCATATGTGCATCAATATGGTCTCCCTAAAATTGTGTAAAAATACTCCAATAATACACCTATTACTGTAGGAAGAAGGACTGAAATGGCAGCATAGAATTGAGATCTGCTTTAGTTTTGGTGCATTTGTCAGTAGATACTGTAATGCAATATTCACTGTCTCATGTAGTATACAATATGGATGAGCTCTTAAAAGCAGTGAGATTTGTTTTGGAGGAGACTTCCTTGATTCATTGCTGCTGCACAAGGATCAGAAGTGACTAGTGGGAAGAGGAAAAGAAGGATGATAACTATCTGTCCTTCATGCAAGGTCTGTATCCTGTCTTGGAGAACTGCCCATGCCACAAGTAGGGTTTGCCTTCTCTGGCATCAAATGCCTGTATCTATTGCCATCTGCATCTAAGCCTTTCATATTTCTGGAGAAAAATAGGTCCTGTAGAGGGCAATTCTTATGACTATTTCAGATATTTACCTTAAGATGAGGCAAGTTGTGCCCTAAAAGGGCCTGTCTCTCTGGACTGACTAGAAGGGGCAAGAGATGAGTACTCAGTACTGCCTGATGGCAGGCAATTTATTCAATCTGCTGTTTTCACAGGTGGCTACAAATCATATGTGTGATTTCTATAATGTAAAGACAGTCTTAATTCAGTGTTCCACAACTGATTGCTTGGTTCTGCTTCTTACTAGCATACTTTTAATGTGATTTTTAAAATGAGAAATATTTAGTGGGTCCTCTTACTTCCACACCTCATAAATATTAGACACTTATTTTGCAGCTATTACCATTGTTCCCATTTTGTGTTTTAAGAAGCAGAACCACGTGTGGTTTGGGAACCAGAATGACATATGAAAATATATGGGGGTCTGCATTCTGATACACATTGAGGGAGACAGGGGTAGAATAGAACATTCCTATTGTAGTACTCAACAATATGTATTAATTACTGTAAGAGTTATTATATAGTACCATTCTGCCAACTGTCCAAAGCTTCACACTACAGGCATCTCTGCAGCTGAGTAACAATGTATTTTAAATGAAGATGTCACCAGTGGGAGACACATAAGCCTGGATGTATATTCAAAATTTGGCAACCAAAAGGGAAAAATTAAACCAAACAGCATGAAATTAGATCCTATGATGAGTAATATGGTTGGTGATTTGTGCAGAACACAGCCAAGTGGTTATATAGGATTTCCCAGACCATCATACAGGAACTGTTAGAAAGCTTTAGAGCTGCACCTTCATCCCCTCCACATCCCATGCAAAGGCAGAGAGCAAATATCATCACTACTCCCAGGTGACCTGACCAGCATGTTTGTTTCCCTGGGTAATGAAAAGCTCAGTCAGATATATAACATTAGAAAGCATTAAACAAGTCTCTATTAAATTTAGAAGATTTTGTTTGATCTGAAAGGAAACAGAGTAGTTAATTGGCCCACAATTAAATAGAAATGCCATTAAAAAAATCCCGAAACAGTTTGCCAGGCCCAATTTCTGTTTGCCTTTTATAGTGTCCTCAAAACCTGTCATATCAAGACATAAACTGAGAATATTCTAAACACTATGAAAACATCTTTATGGATCAATTTATCCTAAGGGACAAAGTGCCTATGGCTGACACATGCAGTTAAGTAAGAGCAGGAAGGTAGTATCACTATTCCATCAAGAAACTTGAAAGGCCTGAGGGAGCAATACAGATTCATAAGTGTAGGATCAGAGGAGATGGTTATGAGTGTTTATTCTGACATTCTGCCCAGTACAGATTATACCAGTCCCTTGATTTAAAAGGAGTCTCAGCTGAAACATACCAAATTCATGAGAAACCCTTAGTAAGTTACCTTATGGCAAAGTATTATTACAATAACATGGGTGCCTTGTTTCATAGCTGGACATCCCTTTCCTGGGTGGTGGTGCTAGGAAAAAAGGAGAAGTGGCACAGAAGTATGGAAATGTGCCAGAAATGGAAAGCTGAATACATCCTATACCTACCCCAAACTAATTTTTTATAGCTCCTGATTGTTTTCATATGAGATAGAAAAGAATTAACAGCTTTAAAGTTCAGTCACTTTGTTTAAAAATGCAGATTCAGTTTCAAGGTAACTTTAAAAAAAAAGAAGTGGAGGCTTGCTCATTATAATATTTTATAACTATGGGAAAAAGAAGGATTGCTGAAGACAATCTACAAAATTCTAGTCTAAAATAAAACTGCAGCCAATTGTAACCAGACTATTTGGAACTGAAATTGGTTCAGTGGAGTTTGATAATTTTTTTCCAGTTCAGAATAATTTCCTAAGTGTACAGAGGTTTTTTTGCATTTGTTGGTATGTGTGAATAAAACAACAGAGCAGATGTTGAAAACCTCCTCAGGAGAGTTTTTCCATTCCCACTATGTTTGAGCCAGCAAAACAGGTTCTGATTAGAGGGAACACAGGAGCTCCCCAAAGAGTTCTGAGAAGCAATCCTTGCTCACAGCATCACCTGCAACTTTGGAGCTGTACCACTGCAAGGACATTTTCCAACAGGAGCCGTGCATGCCAACTGCTGGTTTCCATAAAGAAACATGGAGACACATGTCAATATTTCCTTTGCAATATATTCAACTTTTTTTCATATAAACTCAATTTGTATTCCCTTCTAAAATTTCTCTTTCCCCCACCCTACGTTTGACTGCTTCTTGCCCATCAGTCACTCTTCTCTAGATTCCCAGATGATATTTCCTCTTCTTACCACAATTCCAGAGCTGTTTGCCCATCCTCACAGTATTTATACCACCTCACCACCTCACTCCATTCTGCATCATATCCTTCATCTTTCTCACTAAGGACAGATTATTTTGAGTATGTGTGAATTCGTGAACTAATTTGGAAGTGAGGTCAATACTGAGAAAAGCTACATAATCCCTTTCCCAGCAATGGAGAACACTTCTCCAGAGTTCCCAGCCTCCACCACTCCACAGAGCAAGATATAAACATAACACCCAAGTGTCCAATATAACATTAAAGGTCATCATCATCATCATAATTCCCTCAGGCTTATGTTCAGGTTTTTTTCCCCTGAAGAATACTAGTGGAGTCAAGTACCGGATTTCTCTGTGTGAGAGGAGCCTGCCTTCAGCTTGGCTTCGAAGGCCAAAGCTTTGCTTCAGATCAAAGACCATGATATTCATAGAAAATTTCATCTGGCAAATGCACAAATATTTTATTACAGTCACAAATGTGAAGGCTGTGAAGCACTTTAAATGTTAACTCTAACTAAAAATATCATAAAAATATTTGAAACAATAAGTCTTGAAAATGTTATGATTATTGCATATGCTTAGCCAACATAACTACAAAAGCAAACTGTTTGCATGACGTAAAATTATTGAACAGAATGTTATTCTCTTGAAAAGTGACTCTTTTTAGTGTGGCCCAGTAACATTTACAGTCTATTTCTTTCTAATCAAATTGACTTTCTTAATAGCTTTAAAGATTTCCATCTTTCCATTGCTTCTGAAAGCAAAATTCTCTGCTTTCCATTTCATCTATTAGTATTTTCCAGGAGCCAAATGAAAGTAGTACTCAACCTGCCCCCAGTATTTTCAAAGCATATTCTCAATGCTTCATTAGGAGAACTTTTCCATAGTATTATTGTGGTGCTTGGGAGGCTGTTTACTGTCAGCACTTTTGTGGTGCTTCTCATTTTACAAAATGGAAACCAGCCTCTACACTGAAAAATCTAACCTGTGTGAATGCATTTTCACAAGGTGTTTGTGCAGCCATCACCGAAGTCTCAATCTGCAAACAATCGTGCAGTGTTTGCCCCATGTCTGCTTTCAGGTTAACACAACTACAGATGGAAGATTTTTTCATCCTGCCTGGTGTCAGTACTTATCTTTTAGTTTCCATGGTTGCATTATTGACTTTCAGCAAAGATAAAACACATGGAGCTCACACGCTCTACAAATACACCTGTTAAACTCTTCGGATACAACCTTGTGCGCTAGAGTGCCAGTTAAAATAACTTTGCCAGAGACTTCCAGGAGGGAAGACTTATCTAACAAAGCTTGCCTTGTGGCCCAAGAAGTAGGATTTTCCTCTGATTTGCCTTTGGTACAAATGTTTACTTATAAATAAAATACGATTACCATACTTGGAGATAGGCTGTCAAATTTCAACTATCCTGGGCAGAGCCCTTGTTTCATTATAGAGTTAATTTAGAAATTTGCCATGTACTTGCCTGTAAGCACATGGTTTGTTTAGATACTTGGGTGCTGGCACCTGTTTATGGAACTCATTTTAAACAGCAAGCTCAGATCTGTGTCTAGGCAAAGAATATTTGTTTCTAACCTTGCTCCCCACAGTTCATGATTCATTAAACACCGGCCACTTGAGATCACAGACTATCAAATACTTTTGCATGTATCTGTCTCTATTTTGTATACATGTATGGAATCCAGCTCCTAATAGATTTGTTATCCTACTGAGACAAATGGGTGAGTCTAGAACACAGTGTATTGCTTTAGAGAGCTTGAGTCAGACTCCGAATTTCAGAGTGAGTAATTTACATTTATCATCAAACAAAACTACATTGGGGTCAAAGTCAATGGGGGATTTTTCAGTTACACAGAGGAAGGTGAGAAATGGTAAAGATGGTATAGAAAAATAAATTATGTGTAATTACCTCTCATTCAGATAGGAAGAGTGTTTCTGCCCCACTCTGAAAGCCTGCTGGTGATAATTCAACTAAAGCAACCCTGACCCTGCTGTGAGAGGCATGACAGCAGTAGATGGGGAAACATTGCAGCTTTAACTACGTTAGCTCAGTATCAGTGTCCAGAAAGCTGTGGAGTCAGAAGTTAGCAGGCAAAATAATCAGGAAGGCTTGTACAGTTCCATACAGTATAAATGCTGCCTTTGAAACCAAGGTGCTAAGCTAAGGGCTGGCTGGACCTGCTGCCATCCTGCTTTTTACTGCAGTGCTGAACAGTACCCAGTATTCTGGTTAGAGAAGGCGGTTTGATATCTGAATTACTCAAAAGCTGTATGTTACAACTCCATTTAAGACCAGACAATGAGCACCACATAAAACCCAGGCACCCCCTCTCATATGACAAGGCCACATCAGAAGACCACTTGCTGTATGTTCAAAACCTGGACATCTGTCATCTTAAAAAGTGTGCCTGCTCATGCTATTTGTTATCAGCTTGTGCAGGTAAGGTAGCTGTACTCTGCATGCAGCAATCATTATCTCATTGAACATCAGCCTCTTTCTTGGTGAAGGAAGTTTGCATTTTTAATGCATGATGGCAACCACCTGTGAGGATCTCCAGAAAGATGGTGAGAACCTACTAGCATTAGCTACCACAATTCGTCTGGCCAAGATAAGTGGAAACCAAGCAAAAAGTGAAGCAGCAAGTAGGATCACAATACACAAATCCTAAGAAAACTTCAAATAGAACAATCACTTCAGCTGGAGAGATGAAAATAAGTTATTGCTATTTTTTAATTTTTTTTTTCCATACAGTATGAACAGCCTGACAGAGTTTGGTTTGCTTAATGTTTCCATCATGTGAATCACTTCATAATGCTTTCAGCTTCACCAAATATTGTTGAGACTTGATTTATTTCTTTAATGGCACTATAAATGGTGAGATATTTCTTTCAATGAAATTAGAAAGAAAATATCAATGTAGCAGATTCATGTATCCTTTTTCAGTTTGAATGCTTATAACAACAAAACCCTCACAATTTAATAGAAGAAGTACATTTTTAATCTGCTTATTGGAAAAAGTTTGACAGTATTATTTCCCTAATCTACAAGTTTAAAAAAAACCAGGCAAGAATAATGAATCTATGTTGTTGGATTTTTTAATAGGAAGATCAAAACCTGGTTTTGTGTTTATTTAATAAGCATGGTGGTAATACTGCAGCATTAAAATGTATCTCCAGCCAGGGTTTTTTTGAGAACTTTTGCTACAATCTCTTTATTCTGGATTGCATCAAGTAGGCTGCTCAGGCAATATATGCGTTTCAGTCTTGTTGCTCCTGTTTAAATTTATTGAAATCTGGCCATTCAACACTTCTCTAAAATAATTTCTAGATATGCTCAGAAAAAGCTTCTTAGCAGCTTGTGATAAATACTTAGAGAGCTGCCATGTGTTGGCTGTGGTTCTACATTAGCAGCCCCTTCAGTGCAGTAAATACTGAGAACTGCTGAGGCATCCAACACTGCAAGCAGGAGTGGAAGCAAAGCCCTTCTGCTGGTCCCAAACCAGTCAGAGGCAGAAAGAGGAAGCAGCCGAACTTCAGTTGGAGGTAAGGGTCAGAAATGGAACAGTAGTAGCTTCAGAAGCAAAAATAAGAGAGGTAAAGTCGCAAACTCAGAGTTTGAACTGAAGAGTGCGAATATTGTTAATATTTCTTTAAATTGTCCTCTGTCAGTATTTTGGTCCCAAACCTTCTTTACAGTATATCTTCCCAAGCATGCATTAAGCATTTAGTAACTCATAATGTCATTTGCCTCTCATCATTACCACCTCTGGGAAATGAGGTACATTATTTGTCTTTCAAAGGCTGAGGAACAGAAGATACAGAGGAACAGGAAGACAAATGACCATTGGTAGAAATGTCTTCTCACCCAGCATTTCTAAGACAGGTGGGTGTCTGTGAGATGAGAGAAGGCACAAGAAATGGATTTATTCAAGTAACTTCAGGAAGCCTCTAGAAGGAGGCCCTGGGATTCTTGACACCTGCTTGGCAAGCTGGGACTGAGGGCAAAGTGAGAGGAACAGGAGGGCTCTGATGGGCAAGAGCCTCCTTCCACTCAGGGGGAGTGCAGGACCAGGGTCTGCAGCTGCAAAGGTTTGGAGAAGCCGGTGGGAGCATGTCTATGGCCTTAAAACATTGTAAGCAACGTAGTAAAAATCTTGCTTGAGATTTTTTTGTACTCCAGCTGAGTACTGAGTGCATAATGGGATTACAGTTGCATTTCTTGCTACCAGCTATGAGTCAAGCAGGTAGGCTATATTAGATTTCAGTGTCCTCCCCACCCCTTTGGTGGGAGAGTTTTTAGGGCCACTTGGGGGTGGAGCAGGGCTGCAGGTAGTGACCACACAAATCTATTCGTCGAAGTCTGAGATGAAATCAAGGAAGCAACATTGGCAGCATAACTGATGCTGAGCTCTTGCTCTTGCTGCAGGGTGGGTACACTGGCCTCTGCTGTTGAGATCTGATGCTTATATGAGTACAAATGAAGTAATTCAGTATTCAGAAATAACAAGAAGGCTTTAATAGCCCCTGTACTTAAGTTCCACACAACATAGGGAGAGTCAGCTTTTCTTAGGGTCAAGTTTTGCTTGAACTCCTTCTGGAATATCCAACTTTATTCCTAGTGAAAGGTAACTGTATCATGCTTTGATATGAAACAGCCATTTATGTGCCTCTGTTTCCCAAGACCTAATGTTCATAATAAGTATACTCAAATTCTGTAAGAATTCTGCTTCAATATTTTCCTTTAAGGGCGATAATAACTCAATTGATTTTCTTGTTATTTTTTTAAACAGAAGAGTTAATTTAAAGATTGCCTTTGAAGCGACATGCCCATTTGACCTACTAACTGCATTTTATGAACACTGCAAAATTTCTGTGATTACAAATATTATTTTTCTCTGAAAACTGGTGCAATCTAAAAATCAAGGGGACAGAGCCAGGTATTTATCCACTTGCCTAATACTGAGAATGTGAGTCATCCCATTGACATGTCTGTTAGTTGTTGAAGTGGGGCCTATAGACATATGAGAGCATCATTTATTTAATGTATTTCTCACCAGAGGAAATTGCAGATCATTTGGACATGATCATTCATCATTTCTCCAGATCCATTCAATAATGAAGGAACCTTTACCATCTAGCAAAGAGACCTTCAGACATTGCAATGGCTCAGCCATTCTCAGATATGCATATTGAAAACATTGATCAGAAAAACGCAGCTAAGCAGGCAACCTGCAGAGATGGCGAGAATGTGTGTGAACCTTCATAATGTATCTATGGAATCATCTAAAGCCAACACAGCATCGAGCATTCAAATCCCAACAGGCAATTTTCTGTTGCTTCACTAATCACCACAAAAAGAAAAAGTTTGCCTTTACACAGGTGTGTGAAAATTTCGATGAAGTGCTACTTACCACTTTATAATGGAAAGCAACAGGGAAAAAACTGATTGCACATTCTCTGTTTTTTCACAAACTGGTTACTGAGTCCCTTCTCTGATCTATGACTTTGTAAGTCAATGCATTTCTGTGTTGCTTTTCCCAACTAAAACCATTATTGGTGTAATTAAGAGAGGGTAAGAAAAAAGACCAGAAGGTTTGAAAGAAGAGTCAGGGGGTGCTGCATGAGCTTCCCACCTCCTGAGTCATTCTGCTGTCTCTCCCAGTGGTATCATGCTTCTAAAAAAATAATGAAAGGAATATTTTTTTCTCTCTCATGCAATATGGAATGAAGTTTCAAAATAAAAATTTCATTCTTATATATATAAAACAATTCACAAAACATATGTGTTTCATATGGTGTATGCAGCAGTGCAAAACCATGTTTAGTCACAGACAAGTCCTCCATTCTGTCTTCCATCAGGGAGAGGCTGTTTTGGGAGATGAGGGAGGGGAGAATCCTATAAATCTCCTATGCCTCACAGAAAAAAATGACGAATTTAGGAAGTAAAGAGAGCCTCACACTGAAAATGCTACAAAGAAGCAACAGTAGTACATCTACATCAAAATTGTGCAATCCCAAGGATGCAATTGTGTGCTTTAAAACACACTCCAATTTGTATTCAGAATATAGCACCAATATAGCCTCCAGTAGAAAAAGAAAACACTTGTGGATGACCACCCTAAAATAACAGCGACAAATTACCACAATTAAGATGAAAAACACAAACTCAAAAGTAATTCTTATTACAAACATGCAAGCTTAAAAAACATAGGACCAGATAGCTGCAAAGAGCAACATCATTTTTCATTACTGTGCTAAGACCCAATTAAATGCTATGAAAAATCCATGCAGTGGCAAAGATGGCTATTATTTCCTCTCCTCTTGCTCTATTAATATTAATTGAAAACTAGGTGTGGCACCACAAGAGAAGAATCTTAGTAAAAAACCAGCTAGAATTTGTTGGTTTATAGCATTCTAGTTAAATATAATATTGCCTTACCTGATTAAAAGAGAATTAAAAATCATAGCATAAGAAATATCCATACACTTGTAGATAGATGATGAGAGGCTTATTCTACTGCAGGTACAGGTTCCTGGGCAAAGAATCTTGTAAACTCTTGATTTCACTGAAATGAAAAAGGAAAGAAATAAAGAACCTCCCCATAAAAGCAACAAAGGAACCTCTGCAGTATTCTGTGGTGTCTTCCCCTGCTTCCTGTTCTGAGATTCACTCCTTGAATCCCAGCATCGATCAGAAAATTGGTTGTGGGGGAGAAAAAAGGAGGGGGGAGAGCAGAGAGGGAGGAAACGAAGCGGCAGCGGATTCCGCGCTGGCTCCACCTCCTGGCGGGACCGAGCGCGCTGAGCCCGCACGGCTTGGGCGCCGCGTACCCTCGAGTACAGCTTCAAATAGGGGAACGCTGAGCTGTGCTAACCAATTCTTGAAAACTGGCTTAACGTTTAAAGTACACAACATGAGTATTTAATTTATTTTTTTTTATTTTGAAGTATTTGAATACATCAGTATACACGTAATTGCAGAAAACTCAACTGATACCTTTATTTTTACTGTGTACTAATGCATGTTTAGAAATAAAAAAAATAAAAATCATTCTTTATGCAGAGCTCTCCACTACAGAATAGTAGAAAATAAGAGTGCTTGTTTTTTCCCTTTGATTATTGATCCTACAAAACACAAATTACATTTATATATTTATTGAAAGCCAAACAGGAAAAGTTGTTAAGACAGAAGGAATGGATGCTTGGAGGTAGGCAGGACTATTACATTATCGTTCAACAAAAAGTTTTTAGGGTGGTTTGTTTTACTTACTTTAATCCAAGGTTCCATTGCATTTTATAGCATCTTAGAACTGATCTTTGGTATTCTGTATACTTTTAGTTGTAAAAGACTAATGTACAAATTGACTGCCTCACCCCAGTTGTCTCTAGCCACAATTCCTATAATAGCAGCGTTGGATTTAGTGTTACTAAAGGATACCTTATACTGGAATGCTGTGTAGCTGAGTGTTTCTACTTTTATCTTCTATTTCTATCACGTACACCTGCTCTGTCACATCACACAGCTAGCAGCCACCTGCATGTGGGGTTGGCTCAGCAATTCTCAGCTGTGGAGGAAAATTTAATCATACCAAAACATGGGGCCTGGGGGAGGAAAAAGTGCAAACTAGGAATGGATCTAGATGAAAACCGTGGACTTTATAATTAGGATCCATGCTCTAATTCATCGCAAAAATCAGTGTTGTTGACACAAGGGAGTAGCTGAAGAGACAGTCTGTTTGCATAATGACAGATATTTGTGTCAGCTTAAACCATTCATCACGGTTATCCCAAAACCTTGGAGTGTCCCAGAAAAATGATCCATTTTCATGCTTGTTCAAGCCCTACAATGGGATCTTGGACCCTAAAAGGACTCCAAAATACTAAAATAGTGCAAGCAGTGGTAATGATAGGTTAAAACACCTATAGTGTAAGCATGGACTGAGCATCTTAGAAATCCTGTTGTCACCAAAAAATGCGCTCTAGTTTGACTTTAAGGTATTTTTTCCTTGAAATACTGCTTTATACAGAATACTCATACTCGTAAGGGGTTTCCCTGCAAAGTGCGGCCGGTGTTACCTCAGCCGGCGCTGTCCGCGGTGCTGGAGCGCGGCCTGGCTCCACGGCCACGCAGCTCCTCAGGGCCCGCGCTCACAGCAGGGCACGGGCGCGAGATACTCGGGAATATACTTTGTATAAATATGGAAATGCATCATAAATGCATTTAGGCCTACTTGAGACCAAAAATGCTGAAGCTGATATTCGAAAGCCTAATTCTAAAGTGACTTTTTTTTTAAAATTATCATTTAATTTGAATTTGTACTTTTAAAGTTTTGAATATTAATACAACTTCATAAACTAACCAAGAACTTCTATGCTATCTAAGAAAAAATAAATATAATTTGAATTAATAAAATCTTTAGTATTAAAATTGAGATAAATCTGTTACAAGAAATTTGGAAATTACATGAATCTTTATTACTTATAATAATACTAATATGTAATTCTTTGCAGTAGAGTAGCAATTTAGTTAAAGGTGTACTGGTAATAAACATGAATTTCAGCAGCATTATAAAAAATATACACAAACCCAAGGAAGCTTTATTCTGTAATCTTAATCCTTCTACTCACTTCTCACTTCTATAATCTGTAGGTATCTGGCAATTACATCTTAGTGGTAAAGCTCATTGGCAAAGAGAGATTTGATTTTCTGTATCTTCCATGAAAAGTAGAATTAAAAATGAGACATGATAAGATCTCACATATACCACAATAAAGTGCCACAGTAAATAAAAGACAATAGACTTAACTGCTGAGATCCTCAGGAGTTTTCTAAGTTTTTATTTTCCCATAAAAACTGGATTTTTCACAAAGTGGCACAAACTTTCAAATAATTATATCTGTGAGAAAGTAAAGAGCTTCTCTGTGAAAATTTCAGAAGAGATCCAGAGAGATCCCAGCAAATCTCTCAGAGCAGATTCTAAATCTCCTAAAGCTATCCAACAATACCTACAAACATGACTCATTCAAGGTTTTATTAATAATTTTAATAGTAATTATAGGAACTCCATAGGAATGAAAACAAATATGCATTAAACAAATGTAATTTTCTGATTTTTTTTCAAGTGTCCTAAAACAAGGATAGCTGGAAGAATCTTTCTGCTTATTCAGCCGTGCCGATAGAGCTCATTTCTACCAGAAATTTCTCTTTGCCTCTTAGAGCATGGCTAACAGTCATCTACATAAAAAATAACCATTCTATTAAATCATGCAAAAACATTTGCCCAGAAGAGATGGAGCAAAAGGTCAAACTCCGGTTTCCACAGAGCATGGGATGTTATGCTTAGGGAGCAATGCTTGGAGCTATTCTGGCCAACAGATACTTATGTGCGCCTGTCGTTTACATGCCTCAAAAAAATTGCTGTTTCATATATGTAGAACCCTTTCTTTTCCTTTTTATCTTTTTTTAATCCACAAATCTCAAACTCTCAAATTCTAGTAAATTGCTAGGGCAAAAGACAGGTCTGCAGATTGAACAGTGGTTTATTCATGTGTCCTTTTTAAAACACATAAATTAATCTCAAAAAGTTATTAGCCTTTGTTTAGTTCTTAGAAATCATAAAGCCTGTTATTCTTGCCTAAAATGTCTGAGATTCACCTTTGCAAATTACTCATTGAAGTGAAACTGAACTTTAATGTTATTCTAAAAATGTAGTATATTCTCTTCCCAGTTCCAGTTACTTTAAAATAAACTGCTTTGGTGACTACTAATCATTAGCAATCTTTGAATTTTGTTACATTGTTTTCAGATCTAAAATCTTTGCATCTGAGGTGTATTAGTGCAGGCTGCCAGATTATACTTCTGCCTGGAAAAAAAAGCTCTGGAATTTAAAAGATTTCTGAACTTTTTTTTTTTTTACATAATGAAAACCTTTGGTCTTGGTAGCTACTTTTGAAGAAGGGACTATTTTATAATATTTTCAGACTTTAAAGCCAGTAATTTCTTTGCTGCCTGAGGCTAACGCTGTAGTCCCTTTTAATGACCAATGGTGGATACAGATTTAACAAAGAATAAGTACAATAGTTTTTGAAAGAACATATTGCTTCCATCCTTGCTCTCTGTGACATTGTATGCCTGTACTTCGCAATGCAGTGCAGCAAACAGTTTGTATGTTCTGTGTCCTTATCATTCTTGGACAAAAGCAAGGTACAGTTATTTTTCTTCAACATGCTAGTCAATTGTTTAAAATGTTTTTTTCATCTCTCTCAGTGTAATATATTTTTGTAGTCTCATTATAAAGGTACTGTTTTTAGTGCAGATAACTGCTACATGTACTATGTGATGCAGAGAAACTTTCTAAAGCAAAATCAATTTGGCAAGCATATGTTATTAAACAGAGCAATTATTCTAGGCATTCCAGCTTTTAAAGACTAGCAAATAAATAAATCATAACTTGAGGTTTGCTTAACAAAACCTCCCTTCTCTCCAAGTGATGATTACCCTTCATCTGACCAATTAAACCACATGACTCAGTAGCAATAAATGGAATGAAAACATATGAATGCAATCTCTCTGTTTATAGGTGTCCTGGGAGAACATTATTAGATTTTGTTACTAGCTCTGAGAGCACACTAGTGCACTTGTTGCTGAGGTATCATTTAATTCATTTCTCCACCTCTTAAAATCTGCCTACCTTAAATTGTATTTGTTCACTCTGAAATCGATTTCTTTCATTTCATCTTTGTTTATTGGTCTTGTATATATGTTAGATCCTTTTGAACATGGTCCTGTGAATATATGGTGCTTGAAATAATAGCTTCCTAGGCCTGGCTGGCTTCTCTGGACATTACAAGGAATAACAAAATATTTCTTCACTCTTGATCTCTACAATTAATTTTGCTGTCTAACAAAATTAATTTATCCTATAGTCCTTTCTGACATCAGGAATTACCTCCATTTTGTAGGAGAGGAACTGAGACACATACATACAGTAAGTTCTGAAAGTTACACAAGAAGATTGCAAGCCTTAGATATTAAACCCTTTTTGTCTGAGTTTGTCCCCTGTTCTAACTTTTATTACTCACAAAAATATCTAGTATTTTTCAGAATCCTCCCAACCTGTTTGCCTGTATCTCTGTTAGTTCTTGAGCCACGTGTCATGCAAAAAACATATTTCCTAATAAATTAGTTGCCTTCTATAATTCTCGTGATGTGTTGTGATGAAATAGACATAAAAACCTCATTAAGAAAGATTAGCAAGATTAGAAGAAATATTGCTTCTAGCACTCGCACATTTGTAAACTACTTCTGCAGTGGCAGCAGATGCAGCACCTACTGCATCTAGAGGATAGAAACATCTAGAACATACATGGTGGGAAAGGTACATCTTTGCAATTGACCTATGGAACTTTACACCAAATCTCTCACTAAGTAGTGAACAATGCCAAGTGAGCTTGGCTGGGAAGCTCCCGAAGACCAGCAGTGATGCAGTTAGGCCCCCTCTACCTCCAGGATCACTGGCATAAGAAATATTGTTATATTGATCAGTTATTTTATTATTGTCTGCTAGTAATTATCGTGAACTTAGACATCAATTTCATACAATGATTTTATTTCTTCAAAATGTAGATACACAGGAGTCCTACTATTTCTAAATACATGAACAGAGTATGCACATTTATAAAGTGAACATTTTAAGATGTCTCTAAGCTGTGATTGTTGTGTACATTTTGTTCAGCTCAGGATAACTTAAGCTCATGATTGTGATTGTAGTTCATCTGAATGATAGGAAACTTGTAACCTGAGATCAATATTTTGGAAGCACTTAGGCACATATGGAAGGTGGCTGGGGTGTTTTATGCTTTGTGACTTATTTTTAGTTCATTTTTACTGAATGAATGCAATCCTCATAACTGCGTCCATTTGCATATGGCCTTCTTATTGGTTCTTCTACAAGAGTTGGAGGGGTTTAACTATTATTTATTAACATAATGTTAAAATTATTTTGTTATTATTAAAATCTATAAGCTTTAAAGTAGAGATTGCTGATCATATATCTTTATTACGATGTTAGGAATAATTTAAAGCAGCTAATTTTTCACATAATATGCTCTATGGCCTGTTAAAATAGATTCTCAAATAAAAGTGCAGATTAGTTGAAAAGCTGTGATGTCAGGTCCATGGCTTGTAAATATGCATTAGTAGCTGGTGCAAAATTTATTAAAAGCAGGTGTGATTTTTTTTTCTTTTTTTGGCACACTAGGGATAAAGGGAGGGAAAAAAGAAAGAAAGACAAACTAAAGAGATTTATACACTTATATCAGCCAATGTTGAACTTGAATTAAAGTCACGTTCATTACACTTAGCTAAATACTGCAGTTTTGATCTTTTTCTAAAAGGTAACATTGGTAAGTAGTTGAAGGAATAGTTATAATATGTTCCATTTTTTTGTGCCTTTAAGTATGTTAGTTCATGAAAGTGCCTGGGAATTACTAAGGAGAATTGTTGTAAAAAATAATTGTATTAATCAAATAAAATATTTGATGTTAAAACAAGTTGATGACTTCATTGCTGAAAACTTACATGTGAGCTATGTACAGGGCTTGCCCTTATGAGACCCCATACAGGGGCTGTATTCATTCATATTTAACACTTCAAAATTTTTTTTCTCCTCGGAACTTAGATATTTCAACATTTGTATTTCAGCCATTTATTTAAAAGTGATTGGATAGCTTTGCATTTATTCAGTCTTTACTGGGAGCAAAACTGCACCTGGGGCAGGATTCCTAGACAGATTATTTAGAAATGTCAGGGCTTTTCAAGTTACATTTTTAAATGTAATTTCTGAGTTGAATGTTCAGTGATGATTCATTGAAAGTTGTAACCATAATTTAAATTAAAATAAGTGTCAGTCTGGAATTGTTCTAAATTACTTTTGTCAAAGCAGCCTATTTGTTGTTGTCTTTTGAATGGCCACTTCTGATTTTCAGATCTGGCAGTGGGATCTAGTGAGACAGAAGAAAGGGAGGTGGTAGATTTTGTATATATACTATGTGTCACATATATACATTTTCTATAGAGGGTTTTTTTAAATTAAATTTTTATATTTAAGGAGTCAGGTGTTTGGAGGGAGTTATTCCATATGGATGGTTTGATGCATTTATATTATAAATGTATATAGCTATTTGTTTGTGCCCTTTTGTTCCACTGATAGGTTTTAAAGTTCATGAGAACATTATTCAAAGTCTGTGCATGATTAAAGAAGCATATAGGCCATACATGATGTATGATCTGGGCCTGGTTAACCTGGAGAAGAGATGACCGAGAGGGGAATCTTATCAATGCCCTTCCAACACAACCATTCTGTGATTCTGTAGATGAACATTTACCATTACTTTGTGTGGCATGAGCAGTTCTACAAACAAAACTTAGATTTTCTGGATTCTTCTTTTAGTGTGAAGATTGATAATTGAACTGTTTATAACAGTGACATAACATTTCTCTAATAGTGCACCCACAACTATGAGAAGACTGTCTTGGTATAGACAAATACATTAAGTATAGCAATTGTGCAAACTGGCATATCACAGAAGATTGGAATAAATATAAGGACACTACCACAAAAAAGCAGGACTGGGGGTTCTCCAGTAATTTGATGTTAATCTAACCATTTTGTGGAACATTTGTTCATAAAAATTAGTTATTCTAAAAGTACACTCTTATAAAACTTAACAAAGAATCAAATCTCTGAACCAGCTCAGGTTCAAAACTGTTTTTCATATACCTGTTTCTGTTGGAATTACACAGCTAATATTAAGAACTATGCTTCTTATTTTTTAACAAAGTTGAAATTTTTGTTAATTAGATTCAAATTTCTTTATTTTTCCAGGAGAAACAGATTCAACAGGTATTACTCCTTTTTAACTCTGATGTTACTAGATGATGATTACCTTTGGACAGTCACATAAAGACTTTCTAAAGAAAACTTCCAAAGACCTCTAAGAATTTTTTTTAAGATTAAAAACTATAAATAAAAGAAATGTAAGCAAATGAAAGCCTTATTCAAGGACTGGTTTGATTTCCAAAACATGATGTGTTTGCAAAAAATCATTCCTAAGCAATTTAAAATGCTGACACCAGCTTTCCATCATTCATGGGTTTGCTAAGTCAACATAATCTCATGAAAGCAAAATCTATGCTGTAGAGACAATGAACACTTTTTAATTAAAAATATATTCCTTCTTCTGGATAGTTCTGGAAGTTCATAATATTAAAATAAAAAGAATTTTTTTTAACTTCTTTTTTTCAATAAGACTGTGGTATATGTTCACACTCACAAAGTCTCGTTGAAGCAGACAGGGGGACTTGCATGAACAGTATGATCAGGAGTGTCCCTGTATGCCCCAGGTTTACAGAACCCAAACATTTTGAAGGTGAGGATATGTCTCTTTCTCTTAGTATACAGAGATTATTCTGTGCATACAGAATACATACATCCCCTGAAAATGTATTTCTGTTTCCTGCCGCCAGATTCAGGAATTGGGTGTTTATATCTGTCGAGCACACAGCAAGTGTAACTAAAATCAAAAGGACTACTCACAAATTGGCACAAATGTTTTAGGATAAATGCTAACTGAAAAGGGGATAGCTGTTGATATGAGGGATATGGGACATGAGTTGTAGGCAGTTATCACCACTCCTGCTGCTTTGTGCAGTTGTGACTTGGTGGTGGCCAACAGGGTGGGTATGTGCTGGCTGCCCTGGGGTCATTGCTTCCAAAACAAAGTGTGTGACCAGGAGAGAGATCATGGGGCTGTTTCTAAGCTCTGCAAAAGAGGCACTTAGAGGAACTACAAGAGCTACAAGAAAGCAAGATATTAATTGCTTCTTATACTCATTTATTCTTGTTTTGTGGAATCATGTTTGTTTATTAAATCCCACATGACTGAACAAAGCTGGTAGCTTGATTTTCAATTAGGTGGGATCCGTAGTGGCCTCTACCCCAAGGCTGTGAGTCATTATATTGCACACACTTGCTGACACTGCTCAGCATTTCTACACTTCCCTTTCCACAGACACAACACTCCTCAAACTGCCAGACCGGGCAAAACAATATGCTGCCCAAAGGACATTATTCCCTCAATACTGCTGCCCATGGAGCAGGTGGTGCTGGAGCCACTACTCTAATAATTCTTCCCAGGATGGCCAGAGGAATTCTAGGTAAGCAGCTACAAATCCTCACGTGCCCAGGAAGCCTGTCTAAAGGAAAGACTTCGAGCTTTGCTTTTTACATAAGCATACTACATTTTACACACTTGAAAGACATTAACATGATGCCAAAAATACATGGTAGTATTTAATGAATAAGAAAGTATCAAGATAATTAGCTATTTCTGCATACACCAGTTAGGGAGGCAGTCAGTGTCTGTGCTCTGATATTTACACATCCCTCCGTTCCCATGCTTTTTAAAGGAAACAGCGCATTTAAAACCAAATGCTCCGTTCAATGTATACGGACAACTGTTTTTACATGCAATTATTTTAAGAAGCAGGTATCTGGAGGGTTGTTCCGTGAGCGGTGCGGCGTGCAGGTTGCCCGCAGGAGCGGTCTCCCGCGGGTGCCGGCGGCGCGGCTCCGGGCGGGGCGGGAGCGGCGGGCTGCGGCCGGCTGCCTCCGCGCTCCCATCGCCACCAGTAGGTGGAGCTGCCACGTCAGGTGCTGCGGGCTCGTCACTGCGCCCCTGCATCCCCCTCCCCGGCCCCCCTCCGCGGAATAAGCTGTTTGCTCATGTATGTTGGGTACCATAGAGTGACTGAGAACAGGAAGCGGAGGCAGAAGCAGAGAGGATTCTGGAAAGGTCTCTGTGTTTTCCACCGAGAATACAGAAATTACGATCAATTAGTAAGGCTTTGTGGATGAAAATCTGGACCGTTTCAGGAGGAGGCATATATTACATTATTTTTGGATGCTGGGCTTTGAAGTGATTTTTCATTCTCTTTCAATCAGGTAAGCTGGCAAAACATTTCATTTTACCCATAATCAATCATGGCAACGTGATCTCTCCCACATTTTGGAATTGGATTTTCCCCTCTGGTTTGCTGTTAAGGTAGAGTCAAAGATGGAACGGGGAATTCAAAGCCATTTTGTACTGACTGATTGTGATGATGGTGTGATTTTTTTTTTCTTTTTAACCTCATTAAATCTGATATCTGGTCTCTTAATGTGATGTTGTAACGCAGTAGTCTTCCTCACAAGATCAGATCATTTTATAATCAAGGTATACAACATTAATTCCAAGCATTTTATAGAAGTGACCTTGTTTCCTAGGAAGAAAAATCTGGTGATATTCAGACTCAGGAAGAGAAGGTCTCATAAGATTCTGAGCATCTCAGATTCTGATGATTCAGGGATAAAATCTACATTGTTGTTTACTGCTGTTTTGTATGTATATGTGGTATTTGAAGAAATTCCTTTATTAGCTAAATTTTGTAAAAAATATATAAGGAAATGTTTTCTTTTTGTGCCATTTTTGCATGGTTGTGTATAGGAGAGAATGGATTCACCAACTGTTAATTAACCAGAGGTCCACACCAAATGTATAGTTCACATTTTGTCTGTAATATTACTGTCAAGCTTAATATATGCTTAATAGGACTGTTTGAGGATATCAACACAAGAATTATTATATTTCTTCATTTCATTGTCCATTCATCTATTGTCTCATTCACTGTTATCATAATAATTAAAGCTGTCAGTTATTAAAGGTAAAAGGAAAATATCTACTGAAGATCACTTTGATACGTGAATTCATTTTTTCACTAGTGGTTCTACACATAGACACATAGACATTAGAGATACATGTGCTATGTTAGTATTGATTTGGAAATTATTCCAAAAGGAAACAGTAGAGGGGAAGAAAAAAAAGCCAAAAAAAGCCCATACAGCTAAATAAGGAGCCCATAGTTTACAAATCACCACCTCAAACCATATAGATAGAAAAAAGCAGGACTGGCTCTCAAGTGATATTCAGAGTTGCAAGCAAGGCCTGTACCTGAGGTAGTAATGTGAAAGAAAGAAGTTTTTAATTTGTATTCTTTATGGTGCCTGGGGAATCCTTGTTTAACTCCAAGGTAAAGAGTCAGTAGTGATGATGCTTGTTTTAGAAAGATATCATGTTTATGCTTTCATAATTGATTTGTCAAGAAAACAGAATCAGTTTTAACTCTAACAGTTTAATATTTAATATTTGCTCACTTGCCTATCTCCATTTTGGGATGGAAGGTTGTTAGTGATAGGAATGTGAGCTGCTGCAGTAATTTGAAGCTTCATAGCACCTGTTAAACAGATCCGTTGTTTATTAGGCTGTGATATTTACAGAAATTGTGCTAGTGTCGTCATTTTACAGTTTTTCCCTCTATGAGCAGACGTTAGGTCCCTATACTTATTTTATGAGCTGTGCCAATTAAGCTCAATATTTCAAACTTCTATACAAGTAATAATAGACGTTAGCAAAGAAAGACAATTTCACATTTTCATTGAAGAACATGAAACAATTCCCCTGTGCCCTCTAAGGTTGCCAGAGTGGTAGTTTGGTCATTTCCCTTTATTATCAGGTAACCTGGAGTGGGAAGTATCAGGGGAAAAAAGAGAGCATAAAAAGTAGGGTGTGTATAACCAATGTGCTGGTGACACCTTTTGTGCTTTCACCTCTTTTTCTTCACAGATGGCATTAGATGAGTTAACTTATACCTTATGAAGATTAGGCATGGAGAGAAATTTATATTTGCCCTCAAAAGGGCAGTGATTTTTGAAGAAAAAATGGATAGTGAGATGTAAGATGGAACTTTCTGACTGATGATATCCATTTCTTTCTGCTGCTCCCATCTCAGCCCAGTATAATTTGTTGTGTGTATGCTATGTACTAATGATATTACTGGAGTCCCACAACTTTTGATGAACCAGTGAACAGCAGATACTAAAAGAGATCTATGTGCAAGGCGAACAAATTGTTACTTTGTTCTTTAAAGTACAAATCTCAGCCCCTTTTATCTATATGCTCTTCTTGCCATAAGGTGACAAAGGAAAAGAATTGCTTGAACTATGCTTCAGTTAGACCTCAGAAGAATAAATGCAAATTTCTGATATTTGGTACTTCATTTGTGTATTTTCTGAATTCTGACAATGATAATTGAAAATGAGTTTCAGAAAGTTACATTTACTCTGTTCTTTATCACAAAATTCTATTTAGAAGTTAGAAATTTTACAAAATTCTAGTTAATTTTCCACTCAGTATAACTCTTCTATTTTGTTTTTTAACCTTACTACTGTTAATCAGTAATATATACTCTTGCCATTTCCAAAGTTTTTTCCTCACTTGAATAAATAAATGGTTCAAAGCATTATAGTAAAATTAATGCCCACCAGTTTAGGCTGCTTACAGAACACAAGTACACACTCTGAGCTCTGGTGTCAATCAGTCCATCAAATCAACTGCCAACCACCATAAAAATCACCTGTAGGAAAAAGGCTTCCTCTTAACTGGAAACCTGATATTATTCATTACATCTAGTCCTGATTAAAAGCTGTGAAGCACCTTGCTATGGCATGTCTAAGTTTGATATTGACCAACAGGACTCCCATAGGACCTTGATACTGGAGCATCATACAACCTGTTCATCTGCTTTCATCAAAATTTTCTTTATGAACAGCTGTAATCTCCAGTATGTTATTATGATAGTGTTATTGCTTGACTATCTTTGCCTTATCATGAGGTAAAGCAGAGGGAATAGGGATAAGAGCAGCTCAGGCAGGGACTGTGATACTTGAAAATATAAATATAGAATAGCTACAGCATATGTTCTTGAGTAACCATAATGTGTGTGTACTACTACTGTAATCCTAAAGAGGAGTAAGCAAGTTAAATTTGAGGTCACAAAAGCATCCAATTTCTCATTTTTTCATTATGCAACCCCAAATTATCACAGTACAAACAGACACATCAAACCAACTAACAACAGCAAAGAAACCTTGCCCAAGATCCAAATCTCAAACAAAATGTACCAGATAATCCACCCCAAAACGGTGATTTCAAATTGTTGTTAAACTGTAATGTGGTCCCCAGTCCTGGTAACATCTTTTTATGTATAAAAAAATTTCTGTTCTGTTCACTTACTCTATCAAATGTTTTTCAGTGAAAAATGCAACTAAAAAAGTTAATATTTAATTAAGAGCTTATGAGGCATTTTCACATGTAAAAGCTTAAGGAAAGTGTTATTTATGATCAAATTGATTATTTGTCTAGTTAATAATTCTTTATTGCTATTTATCTTTTTTTGACTGAGTACTTTTACGTAGGTAAGTGAAATCATGGAGCTACCATGTGCACAGGTCTCTTTTCCAAACTGGAATTGTTTTTCCTGCTACTTCTTTGGGTCAACCTTCTGGATGTCATATACCTTTATGAAATAGTCACATTTTGAACATGCATATATTGAGTGTTATAGACCATATGCATGGGTCTGGGAGATGCCAGATATATCAACTGCATGCATGCTGTACTTGCTCAGAAAGGTGCTGTTTCACAGGTGCTGAAGTTACTGCGTGTGTATAGATCAGCTGAAGAGCACACACAGCTGACTCCCTGTCTCTTAGGTGCATCAGGCACATCCTTGTATTTCTTTACAAGATTTCCTGAATGAAAGCAATGAGGCACACTGGTAAATCTGAGAGGGTATCACAGATTCCAGTAAGGAAAAGGGCTGGATGAGCATCAGCACTACTGGTTCCGTGATCCCCCTTACCATACATACCCATTATAACCACATAACAGGAAGATCTTGGGATAAGTACACACTGCAGGAAATTTCCATTTATAGATTATTTATACTTAAATTAGATGTTGCTTATTTAATTTTAAGCCCCTCCTTTTCACTGTGAGAGAGGATCAGTGTTCATGGTCTTTTAGCATAATTTAAGAACAATGTGAAGCAAGACACTTCCTTTATCTGTTTAACCATAAATTATTATGTATGATTATATAGGATTCTAGGAAGTTACAAGTGATTCAAAATCACTACAGAAATGCAGATGAAGAAGTAAATGAGGAAATGAAATGTTCACAGGAAAAATAGTTCCTTTTATGTAGAGCAACATAGGACTATGTGGTCTGGCTCTACTGCATTAATTGTGGAAAAGTCTATCACCATTTCTCATAAATTATGTCCTTTCACTGCCTGGTAGTCCTGGAATAGAAGCAGAAATTTTCTGAGTCCATGTAGCCTGAATTCAGGCCCACATGTACCAATTTCTTATCTGCCTAGCTTTGCATATCCTGAAAACTCTGCCCTTTCTTAGGCATTATTGTACTATCTTTTAATGTTTTGACACACTGAGGAATTCCAAATTTCTGTTGGTTAAAAATATACTCATAGGAACCTAAATTTCTTGGTTCAGTTTTAAATATGTCCAAATAAAGTTTTCAGATATTAAATGAATGTGCTTTCTTAACAAAGAACCTTCATTGCCTTCTCAAAAACCAGTCACAGAAGAAAACCATGTAACTGTATCAAGACTCTGATACAAGAATATTTTTATCCCTATTTATTGATATTTCAAATATACGTGGAAACCTGAATGTGAATTCATCTGTGTCCCACGTAAAAACGCAGGATATTTTTTTTCTCAGATGCAATTAACATGATACCAACTTGATTTCCTTGAGCACAAAAATTTCTCCACAGTTATTACTATCAAGAACATTTACTTTTGAATGTATATGTTCTTGTGCAGTGGTTAAATAGTAAGGATAAAACTGGTAGACTACAAAATTAGGAAAAGTCATAGGAATGAAGAATCCCTATACATTTTAGCAAAGTTAACCTAATTGCATAGTGACACTCAGGGACACAAAGATAGAAAACTATCCTTATTTTCAGCAGGTATTTGAGTGTGGTTTTCATTGAAAAGCACTCTTTATAGATAAATAATGCTCTAAATCTAACTTGTATGATAACTTTTACTTTACATAGATGGTACTTCTAAATGATGAGAGAAGGTATACACCTAACTTACACTATTGCATCTTATCAAGGAGTAAAATAAATTCCCCTCATCACAAACAGCTTTGAATATTTTTTAAAAGTTTTCTTTAAGTTTATTCTTACTTAATAGCCCAATAATCTTCAAAACCTCTTTATGACAGATGAAAGCAAAAATACTAGGCATTACAGTTAGAAAGGCAATCATTAATGTTATTTTTATGTCTCAGTGGTGTAAACTTGATGACAGAAATAAGTAGGCAATTTCAAAAGGGCCCAAGAGTCCAAGGTCAGATTGAACTGAAGGAGGGCAATCCTAATGTTTACTGTCATTTAAATGAGATGTCTAAAGAAAAGCCTGTCACTAATATTTAAAGCCAAAATGCTCGCATGAAGAAATCTGATCTGAGACAGAAGTTCTGACCAAAGTCAATATAAATAAAATTCAACCTGTATTGTGAAGGAATTTCTTACCTACTGTGTAGAGTGAAGCTTACCTACTGAGTGAAGCTGTAACTGAGCATTAAAGGAGTCTTCCTGAAAGGATTTTGCTAACACCAGTTTAAGTTACTTGCCATGTATTTGCTACCTATCAATTTGCTTTAATTAGTATTATAATAGGTAGAAAACTAGAATTCTACTAGCTGCTACAGCACTAGCTGTCATTCCATAGCATATATCACTTAAAGCTAGAGGCCTTAATTAGTACAATATTTTGTTAATATACTGAAATTTCAACATTATGAGAGATGACTTTAAGAGAGGTGGTGGAAGTTGTAACTTACAGCCTTTGCACCTTTAGATTTATTACGTGCAGGTAGAGACTAGATCTAAATCATACTTCCATATTCCATTGGGAAAACATTCCAGAATTAAGGCTTGATTATGTTTTATTAGACAGTTCCATGACACCTGAATAAATGCTTTGGAGAAATCCATGCACATTTTTCATATGCTGTGTTAAACCTTGGCTATAAAGCACTCTATTTTCATGTTGACTTTATGTGCATTTCTTCCTTGTGTAGTAATGATCACATTCAGCCAAGGACTCTGTGTAAGCCTCTCAAACAGAAGTTCCAATTTTTCTCCTTTGGTTTCCTAGACAACTGTCAAATTCCAAATACAGTCCATTAATCTTGTGTTGTATGAAGTTTATTCTTTCATATTTTGTATTGACTAGTTTCTGTGGAATAGTAACACTAGGAAAGTGTTTCAGCTGCATGGTTATTAATGATTTAATTTTCCAACTTTAGTTTGTTTCTTTTTTCTTAAAATCATAAGCAATGTTTCCTGATGCAAGTGCATTTTTGTCAGTTTCCCTATAAAAATTTAGAAAACAGTACTACTTTACTAACAGACCTTTCTACTTCTTTTATACAGAAAAATCAATATTGTGATGTATTTGGATATTGCTCACTGATGTTTTATTCTAACTTCTTTAACACCTTTCCTGTGGATACTGTTTTATGTACCAGTGTTTCATTTGTCAGCACATTTAAATTTTGAATACACAAAGTATTAAGAATTAGTTGAATTTGGACAAATAATTTTGTGGATAACTCTGTTTCTTCTTAAACTAGAACTGGATTAACACTTTTATAATTGCTTAACACCAAATATCCATACAGCTGCCCACAATTTCTGTTCATTGCATTTGTCTCTCACATGACATTTCATATAAGTGACACCATCACTGACATATTGCCCAATAATGGTCTTTATAAGAAAATCTCATTTTTAATAACCCCATTTCTTTCTTTTCCAGTTTATTGTTACATTGAAAAGGAGCTAAAGAGCATGAGGATATAGTTTGAAACATTCTTTGAAGCAACATCATGTCTCAGAATTTAAAACATATTCTAACCAGTTTAGATTAAATGCTCATGCCATATATGCAGAAGACTTCAGGAAAGAGTCCTAGATGAAAGAAGCTATGTAATCTGTCCATCAGGAATCACCTCTGACTAGGCCTGACATTTTACCTATGATTCATTCTTGGGAGATGAATTAAGATAAGCTGCTCTAAATAAAAATATTTTCGTCAACAAATTCATCAGACAAAATAATTTCCTATCATCACTTTCAGCTACAGTAAAACTGTGTAATCTGGACCCATCTATGCAAATTTCTGGTACTGGAGTGAGAACCAAAGATATTAGATCAAGAAAAAAATCCTAGAGGTTTTGTTTTTGTTTTTTTTTTTTTTAATTTGCTTGGCGGGGATTTGTTTGTTTTGGGGGTAGGTTTTCTTTGTTTATTTGTTTGGTTTCTTGTTGTTGTTTTTTAGTGTAAATTATACAGAAAAAATATGTTAAGAACTATATGAGATATTGGTTGAAATCCTGTAACGAAATTACACTGACATGGCCTAGATCTACTATAAATTCAGGACTAAGGACACACAATTCAGCCAACCTGCTTCCTTCAAGTTTTGCTGTAACTACCACTTTTACTGCCATGATGCACAGAGGTAGAGACAAGGTTTGGGTTACATGTGAAAAAGGGTTCTTTGCCTTGTGCTTTAGTTCAAAATACAGATTTGTTGAAATTATCTGCTCTTCTGGTGTTATTAGTAATTCTCACATTAAAAATGAATTCCTCAACCTTTTGCAAATTAGCAGATATTTTACAACTGGAGAGATACAACACTTCCTTTTTTGAAAATAAATGTCATACGAATGTTTAGTGTTAGCGATTGTTCTTTTATTAGGAACCTCTAGGATCCCTTTCATATCATTTTGCAACTTGTAAGCAAAAGCACTTAAACATTTTGCTGTATCTGACCATGAGATCAAATTTCAGCCACAGTGCTGCTTGAAAGGCAGAATCCAGATGCACCCAATAGTCAAAGGGATGGGAAAGTCCCATCTGTACCCCCAGGGAAAGCTGCATTCAGTGTAAAATGTGCATTGGTGGATAAGTATCAATGGTGGCAGAGTCATGATTCCCTGAGGTCAGTACTGGAGACACAGCTTTCAGATGTCTTCAGTGGAGCCTCTCTAGTAGTGACTCACCACAGCAAAATGTGCTGAATTAGTGCTTCACTCAAAGTGACCAAGGCATTGAAAGAATTTGCTCTTAGCCATCATTGGGATGAGTTTATGTTAATTATTAAGCAATGAAAGCTCTAATTATGTTACCACTTATTGTATATTTGGGAAAATGCAATTCTAGATTGATAGGAAATAGTACTAGGCAATTTCTAGGATAGTTTTTGAAACATTTTCTCTGTACTTTAAGTACTTGAAGAGCCTCTGTCTTTAAGAGTAAGAGAAGCAGTGGTCTAAAAGAAAGCTTTCACTTTTTGTTTTCCCACCTTTTGTGTTCTCTCTGACCTGATCTGTGTCTACTCAGATTTTCTTTATTTTATCTACAGAGTTTCTACAGTGGCTGTTCATTCTCACTGTATTTGGAGAAGAGTATTATTTAGAGCTGCTTTGGCAAGAGCAGAGACCTAAAAGAGAGGGATGTCTTCTTCTTTTCTTCTCTAGGAGTGAAAGCAAAATAACAACGTAAAATAGTTAAAAAAAAAAAAGACAGAAATATATCTAGATGAGATATCCAAAAGAGAATAAATGTCTCAAAGACAGCTCATCTGAATCTCAGTGGCTGACAACTATGTGTAAGATGTAAGTAGACTGTTTAAATTTAATGAACTGGATACCCAGATTATTAAAGACTGAGGAAGACATGGCCAACCTTTGGCCAGCTCTTGAAACGAGGCAAGTCATTTGTACTGAAGAACCTGAAGATACTGCGTTTTTCTGATATTATATTACTTGGCAGGGAAAAAAAAAATTGTTCACAAAAGCATTCATACCAACAATCTCTATGATAGATAACTTGAAGAAGTACCCATATGTTCATGCAAATAGAGAGTTAATTAACTTCCATGCCTGCTTAAGGACAGTAAGTCCATTGGGAATAATGATACACTGTTCAGTTCCCCAAATGACAGGTGAGAACACTCCTGTTAGTCTGGGAACTACTGTCTGCCATGTCTTACCATGTCTATCAAAGCTTGTACTAGTGATGCAGTAATTCCTACCAGACCAATTTTTCTCTTTTAGTGAAAGTATGCAGGTAAAAGATGAGGTGGAGTCTTTGAAATGCACTTAAAAATATTCTTAAATGTACTTTTGTTCTGTATTAGGTTTTGTGGAAAACTAATTTTCAATCCTGTTTTTCTTACTTCTTGGTGCTCTTAGGTTGGAAAGATATGTCTGTGTGAATATGTAGACTTACCCTTGACTACTGCAATTAATTTTTGAGAAGCTTTGGACACAGGAACAAAGAATGAGAGAGTCCTGAAGGAACTGCAGTCTTGAAGAAGCTTCAGGTCCCAAGGAGAAGCCTTCCTTACCAGTTCATTTTCTGCTAGAAATGCAGCTTTTTTCTTTACACATTAGCAAAAGATGCAGTGGTTAAGTTCTGAGATTTGGCATTTCTTAGAAAAATAGAGGTAAGACTGTCTTCTCAGCCAGAAATCATGTTTTACTGCAAAAGATGGCTAGCTGATATTCTGCTACATATCTTCACTAAAATACCAGTGGAAAAATGAAATTAACACCTCTATGAGGTCCAGCTGTAGAAGTTTCTGTTACATATATTGTAGCTATTTTTCTTTAGAATGTAAGGATCTCTAATGTTGGAAGGTATTTGCAAAATGTTGATTACAGTTTTCCAGTTAGACTGATAGGCTAAGAAAGAGACACTTCCTATTCCTCTTAAATTGCATAAGGTTTTCATTTGTCCTTCTTCAGGTTTCTTCAGTACTTCAAATATTGACATTTTATCTCTTTTCACACATTCCAAGAGGCAACTCATGGTGTTAAAGAAAATAGAAGGCAGGCTTACATTTAAAGAATTCCTAGAGGTTTTGGTCAATTTTATCTATAAGATAAATGGGTTAGATAATTCATTTTGGGAATTCTACAACTTGCAGGTAGGTTTCTGAGGAATTCAGGTTTGTCCCTTTACATATTCCATCAATTTTTGATTACTAAGAACTAAGATAAGAAATAGGAACAAATTAATTCGATAGCAAATGTTGGAGAGAGGTTGAAGGAAGGAAAGGGGTGGCTGGAATGGCAATGGGCACAGACAAGTAAGTGGGGGCAAGGCTATCCATAGTAATGTCTGGTGAGAGGGAGTAGTGTCCAACAATATTTTCCCAAAAATCAGCTTCTGGATCTTTCAGACAGGTCTGAAGTTGCTTCCAGTCTGTAATCTAATCTGTTTTGTGTGTTTTCCCATCTGCCTAGTCTTTCACCAATCAGACTTAACCTCTTGAAATATATTGTACACAGATTTCCAAAGTCTTACAGTGTTTTCTTTTGCTGAGGTTTGGGTTCTTAAGGTTTACTTAATGTACTTTCACCCCTAATTTCAAGCTATTACTGAGAACAGGAAATAAAATTGCATGTAATGCCCCTGAAGCACCTGAAGCTTTTACTACATTTACTATTCTTTGGCCAGGTTTCAGCCAATGTGAACTACTACTTCACATTCAGCCACTTATTTTAAATCACTGCATTCTAAATAATTTTAAAGCAAGTTTTTATTAAGGAATATTATTTCTGTGACATACCCTTAGTAGTTGATTTCATATTCTCTTAAAAGTATTTTTGTCTTTTGGGATTTATTAATTTTATTAATAAACACCTGGTGGTGATTTCATTATTTTTATTTTTAATTGTTATGTAACACTAATGCCTATAGGCTACTGAGGGTGACTGTACAAATGCAGACAAAAATACAAAATACAAATACAGTAATTGCTACAGATAAATTATAATCCAAAAAAATGGCACAATGGATTAATAGTAAATGTGGAACTTAATGGGAAAAAGGAAACTAAATCCTATTTATTAGTCAGGAGGACCTATGAAAACAAATTGCCCAAGTTTAAATTACTAGATTACAGATTAAAGAGGCAGGTTCTGACCAGGTGCTAAATTCTGGAGGCTGTTTTCACCTTTGAGGATAATCACTCCTTTCCTTGAAATACCTATTTTTATGAAACCAACTTTCACGTATTCCTTGCCTTAGGACCCATGGATAATTTTAACTGAATGTCTCTTTAGATATCTCAAAGAAATCTGCATTGCATTGCATTTACCACTGTGAACTACAGCAGTGACATTTTGAGTCTCTTTTAATCTTTTTGTAATTTCATTTTTTTCTAGAATATTTTAAAGCAGTAAAAAATGGAGTAAATATGCCAGGATAAATGGTAAACAATGGTAAATGTCAATTATGAAAAGATAATGATCTGTAACTTTAAAAAATATTTCAGACCACATTTTTCTCCATGAAATTATTCTCTGTGCACAAAACCCATGAGAAATGTCAATTAAAAGATTTAATTTTAGTTTTTCTTCACAGGAAACTAGTATTTACCTATCTTTTTTTTTTTTTTTTTTTTTTTTTTCTAGAACAAATTACCACCCTTTTGATTTGGACAAATAGCTTTACATCCATTGAGACAGCTGGTCTCATTAACACTAGTGATTTAGAGGAAAGTTTTTTAATCCAGGCTTTAGCATCTGAGAGGTTGTTGCAGGGCTTGACACAGGGGAAGATACAAGTTCCAAATTACACCTTCTCAAATAAAAGATTAGCATAAGAAAATTAGTATAGCTGGTCATTTTACAGATTCCATTTGCTATCCTTGCACTTGCTCCAACCCTAATCAGCTGTTTCAGTTTTAATGGAGTGAAAATCTCAGTAGTCAGCTTTTTCAAGATTTTAGCAGGCAGTACTTTAAAGGGAAAAAACCCCAGCAAGGTTTGCTACTTCTCCACCTTGAAAATTTTGAAGAGGGTGTGTGCTGTTTCATGCAAAATGCAGATAACCTGTTAGATAACCTCAAGATTTTAATAAGCAATCCTGGTATCTACCTGGTGCTTATACTGGTACTTTCACTTTTACCATTTGCCCTATTTAAGATATCATAAAAATAGATACCTTCAGGCTACTTCTTCTGGCTGTTTCAGAGACACAGAAAAATTAATTTGACATTGTTAGCAAATACTTACTTTCTGACTCATCTTCTGTAAATGATGAGAAGATTATTATATTAAAAATAAAGTTTAACAAGATATCTATGGACATAATATAACTAGCTGAAATATGTATAAAATTAATAACATATAGATATTTAAAGGTAGGGACTGAAGGAAAACTGGAGAAGGACTTATAGAATGCAATGCTCAATTACAACTGAATGGCAAAAGCATGTCTCTAATAAATGGGAACTCCATTTTTCTAATGAAATGTATTAAATTATAGAGCATTATATCTATGATATATAGACCGGAATTGTATTTCAAATACTTGAAACTCTCTCTGCTGAGCAGCAGAAGGTACTGAGGGGCCTGGACTACATGTAGTTTTGAGACTCTTTCTTTAAAGATTGTTTTTTAATGACAGTTATTCTGAAATATTAGATATACAGAATGTCTGAATTCTGCCTAATATCATTCGTAACCTGGCAGTTAAGTTACCAGATAACAAGTGATTTTAAAACCAGTGAAGGAAGGAGAGGGAAGCTATCCCTAACAATTGAGCAGTTCATGATTCAAGGATTGCTAAGAGCTTGTTCAGGGCTCAGTACAGGCAACAGCACAACTTTTGTTTCATTGTTCTGTTAATTAATGTATGTATAGCAACAGTAATCAGGTACATATTTCTGTGTTGTTCTGTTAAGCTTTGTAATCTAAATGAAAATGCTTGGGGCATATTTAGTATAGGAAAACCCTTCTTGTGTAATAGCAGCAGCAAAGAAAAGGTATAATTGCATTAGACAGTAGTGGAGGCAGGTCTCAAGTAATGTTTCCAACTCATCAGGAAAACTTTTTAGGGCATGGTTTTTCCCTTGAGAAAAACAGAGAATCCCTATGTCCACCAGTACTTTCCCCAGTCAGTCGTTGGCCCCTTTGTGGATTTCTAGCAATACAAATACATATCTTTTAAGTGAAGGCAATGCATTTTGTTACAGCATTCGTAGCTGCAACTGTTAATGGCTAAAAAGCAGCCTAAACAAATGCACTGAACTATAAAGATGAGACAGACACATTGATGACTTGATTTGGATGCATCTTTTGAGTCTACTTTCCTAGAAATGGCACCTAGGGTGACAGGTTGAATCACAGACCTGTAAAATGAGGAATAAAGAATTATTCAGGGAGACCAAAGAGAAACCTCAGTCATCTTCTTAGTTCATTAATCCTGCATGAGCAAAAGTAGTAATCAAAGGACTGTATCCAGAAAATGAATGTGCTTTTAATTCTTAAGAGAAGGAACAAGTTTGAGTTTAGGATCCTTATAATTGAGAGTAACGTTAATTAAAAAGGGGGATTAGCAAAGGCATCCATCTTTTACAAAGAAAACAGTAGTAGTAGAAATTTCAGCATAGAAGCCTGTGAAAAGGTTGCCTACTGGAGACTCTGGCTGGCTTTATAATTTTTTTTTCCTTTTTTACTGTATGTGTATCTCCAGCGACTCCAAGGTCTCTGTCGTTCTGCACATTACATTAACTCATAGTTCTCCAGGACCTTTCTTGAGAGAAATTTTTCTTCTTCATGTCTACAGTACAGTGCATTTTAATTCTGAATTTATGGTCAGGTATATTGGTTCTGGGGTTGTATTACTTATCCACTTGGTGCTATGATCTACTGACTAAATTATTTCAGTGACCTCAGTGCTGATCATACACACTGATGCTGTACTGTGAACCCACTTGTGAAAAAGACTTGAGGTGGCACAGGAACATGGGTCCTTACCATGTCATTGGATTGGTAATTTGGATTTAGGAGTATGCTGTTTCATTTCTTTCCTCCAGTTTTGTACTCTAGGTTTTTCAAGCACTTTTTAACATCCCTTTCTGCCGTCACATATCTTATTTCATAAGACCATTACTACACACCAAGTGCTACCACTTTGTGTGTCTGTGTGTGTGTGTATTTCTACAAACTGCTTTGGACAGGCAAGAAGCTTTAGGAGAAGGACTACTGAATGAGTGCAAATGAGCAGAATATTATCTCTCAAATTTAGATGTAACATCTCCAGGATACAGACGTTGCACATTCATGAAGTAATGTAGCAAAGGTTACATAGCTTCATGTAACTGAAAATATAATTAAGGCTCATTAGTGAAGCATCGAAACTCACTCTTAAAATTGGTTCTCATAATAAAAATTTTACAACATAATGCCATAAACTCTTGCAAAGTAGACACCAAGTAAGGCTTTACTTTCTTCCCTGGTAGCAGTACTCTTTAACCATATCTGCCTTCATTTTGCCATTCACTCCCTCCAGCTATTCAAAGCTCTCAACTGTGCTGTACAGTACATCACTTTAAATAACTGATCTGCTGCAGAAGGACTTGGAAGAGAGAAAAATAACACTGCTTTCAGCTGATGCACTGCAGGACTTCATAAAGAGACCTGCTGTACAGTAGAGAGTTCAATGCAGAGAGCAGGAAAAAGCAGCATCACCCACCACTGGTACTAAAGACATTCACAGGGAACTAGAGTCTTGGGTTTTGGACTAGTTTCAGTCTGAAATAATACTATGAAATAATACTATAACACTTGCCTTGCAAAGAACCAGGAGCAGCATCTTTTCCCACATAGCCTTGATTGTGCATGCTGTCTCCTTTTACTTAAAAGGCCTGTGGTTTTGATTCACAACAAATGGTCAATAAGCACAACCTAAGCTGCTCTGGTATCTAATATTAGCCTTCACCACAGTTAGGTGTCAGTAAGAAAGAATTATGCTTGTTCCTCCCATAATTCGTTTGCTGTCATTTAAACAGCACCAGTCATTCAAAATCTTTTAGTTTAATGAAAGAATTGATGTTTGGAAATTTGTATTACTGATGCTTAAAAAAATATGGAAAGATAAAATCTATTAAGTAGTAGAATGTAGGTTTACAATTTTCAACAGTACCTCACAGAATATGCATTTATACCTGGTGTTAAAAAAAAGAGCTGTACTTGTATCAGCAATTTGCTCTAACTGGGAGTGTCCAAGGACACAGGCAAAGCAGTATCTGTGGGCAGAAATAGTGTATTTTTCTGGATCAGCAGGAAAAAGATGAAGAATAATTTATAAAATATCTAAATAAATTCTCAACAGTTGCTTTTAACTGCCATTCAGCCTTGAAATATGCTGTTTCTATTTCTATTTAAGCCTGGAAAGAGTTTCTGACCAAATGTTTGGGTTTTCCTATTAGTACAATCTACTTGCCTAAATTATTTAATTTTCTTTTATAGGTAATTCTTATGCAAGAAGCTAAAAGTAATTAAATTTGCAGGATGAAAACATGGCACAGGCACTGCTGGTACCACCTGGACCTGAAAGCTTCCGCTATTTTACTAGAGATTCTCTCGCAGCTATTGAAAAGCGTTCTGCAGAAGAAAAAGCTAAAAAGCCCAAGCAAGAACATACAGATGATGATGATGAAAATGGTCCAAAACCAAACAGTGACTTGGAGGCAGGAAAGACACTGCCATTTATTTATGGTGACATACCTCCAGGAATGGTATCTGAACCTCTGGAAGACCTGGACCCATATTACATCAATAAAAAAGTGAGTGAATTATGTTTTGCACGAAATAGAATATAACTTTATACACTGAAAAGTTTAATCCCAAAATGTGATTAGAACTATCAATCTGCTAAATATCCAGAATCTTCCTTTTATTTAACAGAACTGATTTATGCTCTTCCATATTTTGACTGCTTCAACACTGTTGAGTTACTTGCTATTTACTTCATTGAAAGGAAGATGTTTCTTCCTTGATGTTGCCTGAACTCAAGCAAGGGTGTTCCAAGCACAGTTTTGCAATGGAAATAGCATCCACTCAAGTTAGTGAAATAGTGGACTGTAACCATATTCTTTGTTATTGTACAGCTATATAACATATGCAAACATACATATGAAATACATTTATCTATATATATGTAGCATATAGAGACTCTGTAAATGTTGGCTTATATGAAACTACCACTAAGCAAACTATTGCTTGAAGTGCTTGGGTTTGTTATGATAGGTCTCTACTGCAGAGCTGTAAATTAGAAGTCTCTGGCCAGGGAAAAGCTTATTTTTGAGGAAGAAGAGAAAAAAAAAACATTTTTGATGTTCTTAAGAGTTTTCATACAGAAAGACCAGAGCAAAGAGTTATGAAATAAAAGCAATGTATCTAAGTTACAGTAACACAATGGGACCATTAATAGCAAAGTTGTGCTCCATGAAGAGTGCAGACTCCTAAAAGAGGTGTATTTACCATTCCAGTTTGCACAGTCATACACAGTCCTCCTTTTCATATGGTTGCCAAGTCAGGGACTTGGAGATAGAAAAGGTAGTTCAAACAGATCCATTCAAGTAAAAAGTCTGACTTTTTAAAAATCAGGATCTTCAGCAGAGTGTATGGGTTTATGTCTTGTAGCAATGATGCATAGAATTGGAAGGAGACCAGTGTTAATTGAGCTAAGAGAAAGGCAAGGAAAACCAAGTATATTTCTATAGCTGGGATTAGTTGTAGACTGTTTTAAAATCCTCCAGGGTCTGAAATTTTCCAACCTGGGAGCAGGTAAAAGTACCTTAGGTCCTGCACTGATTAGTGAAAGTACAGGTGACAGTAAGATCCAGTTTTCGTCTATATTCTTGTTTACTTCTGTGTGCTCATGTAGCAGCATCAAGATGTTCTCTCAGTTTCTGATAGATCTCAAAGATGTGTGGGTAAGGAGAGAGAAGGAAGATGAAGAGGTGGATAACACTCCTAAATTAAAAAATGCAGAAGAGATTTTAAGGAGAAGTACTTGGGACAATCTTTTTCCATCTCTCTGAAACAGAGAAAGAACTGGACACAGTTGCTCTATGGACAGCTTGAAGCATTCCAGGCTGCTATTGAGATAAGAAACTTGATGTTGAGCCACTATAAAATAATCAAGGCATAAAACACTTTAAACTCCAAAGAAACTTTGTTTGCTAGAAAAAAAAAAAAAAACCACATGCAAATAATGCTCACACTTTTGTGGCTAAATTTTTGTTTGCCTTTGGTTTGTAAAGCAGGTTTAAAAATTTTGGCCTCAGTAAAGGGAACATAAAATAAAGCAGAATCTTTATGTAATTGCATAAACTATCAGTTGCTAAAGTTAAATAAACAGTGCTGTAGATAATACAAGTATGTATATTATTAAGGAAAGGTAAAGAAATTAAAGGTCAAAGAAGTAGCATTTCCAAGGGTTATTTAAATTTATATGGCTTGAGTTGTAACAATTCCATGCAAATTCTTACTTACAATATAATTGCCAGTACTAAGCCCTTTTCTGGACTAGTTTCAAAACTTCAGGAATAAAGGTGCATAAATAAGTTCAGGGATAAAGTTGTCTGAACAAGTGAGGTTTCAGAAAGCCTGAGAAGCTCTGAAGTATCATTTCTAACCTCCATTGATCAGAAAAAGTAGTCAGATTTTTTGGAACAAAAGTGTAAAAGCTTGAACTAATGATGCATTTCTTAGTATATGAGAGCAATTAGTAAGCTGTAGGATCTTTAGTCACAGGTGACATCTGTGTTTATATTACCTAGCAGTATAATTGTGCTCAACAGAAAACAAATGGACATCTTAAATCATGGACTAGAGTTAATAATCCCTCCTCTGGTGTATGGTAGCAACTACCCTTAATCATTGACTTGTCAGTGCAGAGGAAATCATATGTGAATTTAGTCTGTCTTCAGGCTCAGCTGCAGCAGTGACCTTGGGACAGGCAACATCTTTTTAGCATTTCCAGCTGGGTGAAGGACTGTAGGGCAGGGAGAAATGCCAAGGAGTGTGTGTCCATTCTCCGCCACCCTCAGTGTTAGCTTGATGTTATTCTTTGAACAGGCACCAGCAACATTCCACCTATTTTCTTTCCCACCGTGGAGAGGTTTGCTTTCCTTGCCCGAGATGACTGTCCAAATAGGCAGTAAAGGCCACAGATAGCGCCGAATTTTTCTGATCACAGCCAAGTTTTTTACAGAGAACGGAAATCAACGTGGAGAACAGTGATACTATATAGCTCTGCTGAGAGTGTAACAAAGACTACATTATCTTAACAAAAAGCAGAGCCATTACCATCGACAAAGAGCAAAAGGAATGAAGATTACTTATGTCCTGAAGAAATTTCAAGCAGCACCAAAATGCAAATAAACCTCATTCACAGACAAATGCACTTAGGCAATCACTGCCCACAGAAACAAAATAAACAAAATAAATTGAACACAAACCATAGGTTTATCAGACCAAATTGGATTCAAAAGATAATCACTAGCTAAATTTTCTGCTTACATATAGGGAAAGTAAGAGCACGTGGTTAACAAGAAACCCAGCAATTCTTTTTTAAAAAAAAATTGTTGTGATAGGATGCCAAATTCTGGTGTTTGTCTCACATTGCTCAGAACTCTGTTAGTTGGCAATATATTAATAATTTTCATTTTTTCAAAGACATATGTTTTAGACGATGCATATAATTGCTATTGGTTGTATTTAAAATAGAAAATAAAAGCAAAATTGTTTTAAAATTGTGGTTGGTTTTGTAATGACAATTTCTCCTTGTCACTATATATATGTGTGTATATAATTCTGTCAAGTATTTGTTCCAAATACAAACTGGCATTTAGAATTGTCCTTTTGCTATTTTGGTTTTGTTTGTGTATGCTCACAAGGTGGAATTTATTTGATAAATTGGGTCTCTCACTTTAATCAAAGACTTCATAAGAAAGAAAATCGATACATTTTAGTGGCAAAGTCCTCCATCTTGCTTTTATTGATAAACTGCCATTGTTTTTTGCAATCCACCAATTTTAATTACATCATAATTCACTCCACATGCTGGCAAATTTTGCAAATTGGAGAATAGGCTGTGGAAGGCTTACTCCATTGTATTAATAGAAATCAGTGATTTTCCTACCAAAGGTAGACAGTAAAATGGAACTTGTACCTCTCAGGTGGAGAATGGAAAATATTAGTAGGAGGTGAAGATATATATGTAGTCAACACTGTATTTTAATTTTGTATTTCTTTTTTGCAGACTTTCATAGTATTGAATAAGGGAAAAGCAATTTTCCGATTCAGTGCCACATCTGCCTTGTATATTTTAACTCCTTTTAATCCCATCAGAAAAATTGCTATCAAGATTTTGGTACATTCATATCCTTTTTTCTTAATGTTGATTTAAATTTTGCTATTTAAAAATACTTAATGACTGAACTAATACTTTTCATGTGGATATACAAATTGTGTCCATGGGAGTGAACTATGCTAAATAAATATATGTGGCTCACGCTTAAGAAAAGGAGCAATATCACATGTGAATTGCAGTATGATCTTCATCCCTGCCGAGAGAATTCTCTACTGAACCACCTAAATCTGTCAGAGTTTAAATATCAGGCTTTATATCTAAAAGGAGACCTGATCCCATACTAAGCCCTGCAGCTAAGGCCACATTAGTAACAAACCATTGCACTTGAACATATCTAAGGTCACACTTTTACCAAGACCAGCAGTACTACTCATGAACTAGACTCACTTAGCAAGGACAAAAGAGCATGGGTAAAGAGCAGCTTTTTCAGCATTGTGTTTTCAGCATTGGGATAGGTGTCCTATAAAAGATTTGGGATAAAGGAGGGCATTTTCAAATATATTTCAATCATGTTCAAAGAAAAACCCAGGCCTAAACAACCAACCTCTGACTAGAATGATCCACTTCTATTAAATGAGTAATTGTATTTGGGTAGTAATTACAGAGTTAAATATATGTTTTAACTTGATTTAAAACATAAACCTGCTATAGTTACAAAAGTATTCCATTTTATTACAGAAGTGCACCATAATATGCCAGATGGCACACCATTTAAAACACGTAAAATTATGCGCAAAGTGGTTTTTTTAGGCTTTAATTAGTGTCATGTTATTTGTACACATTTGTAAACACTTAATATTTTTAAGTTATTTCAATGTTATAAAGCTGTCCTATTTTTTGACTTATGTGCCTTAACTATTACCTACATTATTCAGCATGCTTATCATGTGCACTATTTTGACCAACTGCGTATTTATGACCATGAGTAACCCTCCAGACTGGACAAAGAATGTAGAGTAAGTTAAACATTTTTAGTTCTTTATTTTTATGTCTTTTTTTTGTGTGTGATTCCAAACAAGAAGTATTTTTAAAAAACATGAATGCCAGAATGGACTTGTCCAGAGTCAGGAAGAATCAGATTCCATGAGATCATCAATATCATTACTATTTCCTGAAAAATAATTTAAGAGTAACACTGTGTTTGTTAAAATTATGCCTGAGGAATATCTGAACTTCTGCTGTGTAGTATAAACAGGAGCTCTTGTCCTTGGATATTCTAAGCTGTAAATCAGACAAGGCGCTACAGATGTGCATGTGAAGTTGTGCATGTAAAATTTTTGCCATACCTTGCTTGAGTATCCATGATCTCATCACAGTGGGATTTTTATCGTGGCTTACTGATTTGACCTCATAAGTGCCTGCCACAACAAGGACACACAACCCACAAACCACAAGAAATTCAAACTGCTGAGGAAGGGCCCTACCTATGAAAGAGCAACAGCTGACCTAAATAAGGAATATTTCTCTTTCTTGTTCATGGTTACAAATTCATGTTCATTCTTTTAACAGTTTTTTTCCTCTGAAATAGTGTAGAATCATGAATGGTTGGGGTTGGAAGGGATCTTAGAGATCTTCCAGTTCCAACCCCCTGGCATGCAGGGACACCTGCCACTAGGTCATGTTCCTCAAAGCCCTTTGTTTTCCTTTGAAATAATACTACTCATGAAAAACCTGCTTCTTGTCACTTGTTGCTTCTTTCATTCCCTCCCTTTTTCAGAGAGCCATTACTGTTTTTTATTTATTTATTTCTCTGTATTAATGAACCTTTCACTGAATCCTGTTTAGAAACAACTACCATTAACCCATTCCCAGTTACAAATGACGATGGCATGTTAGAGTTGCTGAGAGTCTAAAAAGAGAGCAGTAGGCTCTGTAGGTAGAGTTCCTTTATTCTGGAGGTCCACAGAGATCCATGTGGGTCTCAGAAGTGCCTGCATTATGCTGGTTATAACTGACTATTCTATGTTGTTAAATAAATAGCTGTTCCCACACCAGGTAAGCTGGTAATCATGCTCCCATCTTTCAGAATAACAGTCTAACATACTTTCTTATATTTGATGATTATTTATGAAATAAGCATGTAATACATATTTACAGAGATTACATATAGTTATAGTTACTATGGTTATTATCCAGAACTGATTTTTACAAAACTCTCTGATTTAGACATAAAAAAAAAAAATCTTCAGTTTTTGTAACACTTAGACCTCTACCTGATTTAGGAATGTAAGTAAAGAGGCAACCCAGCGAGTGCCAAAGAGTGTACATATAAAATTCTGAAATATATCCATAGAGTCAGAAATTATTTGTAAGCACAAGAACTGAGATTAAATCAACCTTTTAGAAAACAAGTAGCAAGTATATTAGGTTCAAATTTCCACAATGACTGAACAGCAACTACAATATTTTAGGCAAGTGAAATAATAATTCACTCCTTTCACTTTTAAATACTTTTGCTTTTCTTGTAAGTTGTCTCTGCTTAAGATTGGCACTGTCTGTAAGTATGCAAAAATCCATTATTCCTGCTCTGATGATTTTCAGGTACACTTTCACTGGAATTTATACCTTTGAATCACTTATCAAAATTCTTGCAAGGGGCTTCTGCTTGGAAGGTTTTACTTTTCTGCGAGACCCATGGAACTGGCTTGACTTCAGTGTCATTTTAATGGCGTAAGTGGTTCAAGAACTTTTTAAGCTTTTAGGGCATGAAATTAGTAGTAAATATTATCATAATAAATGCATTTATTTAAATATATTTAATTTTTGCAACCTTTGAAGTTTAGACACTGTATTTTAGTATTCAAAGTAAAATACGGCAGAAGCCAAAATGGAGTGTCAGCCACTGGTGTAATTACTGTTGAGGGACACTAATTTCATGTCCTACATTTTTCTGCTCACCAGAAATAAAGCCATCCCTTTGACTTCATGTTACCGTCCCATTACAAGCTAATTAGTTTAACTAGATGTTCAGATACAAACCAGTGAGTTTTACCTCAATGACATTTAAGCAAAATTGATGAAAACAATTATTAAAGTGAAATGTACTGAAGAGACAGGTAAATTTGGAAGTATGATTGCTAGTATTGCCACAGAGGTTTTGAAGACCCACGTAATTAGTATAAGCTCTGCCTCAATTCTGAATAACTGTGATTTAATCCTACAGGTATGTAACAGAATTTGTAAACCTAGGCAATGTTTCAGCTCTTCGAACTTTCAGAGTAT